>BPLS01000710.1:128217-162050 GCA_019656275.1 Rhododendron kiyosumense
GCATATGTATGTATGCGTAGCCAATTCAATAGAATAGGTGAATTAGTTGTTGAAGGTAAACTTGGTTGAAGTGCAGTTTTGATGATCTGATTAAGTTATTTATAGACGGTTGTGGTTAAAATTTTGCAAAGTAAAATGAAATTTGAGTTATGTTTGTTTTTTCGTGTTTTAATTTTAGTAGGTGCTAAGGTAATTTGGTGCATTTTGCTCGACTTCTCCGCCTTATCTTCTCTCCGTACTCGTACACGTGCGCACCAATTCACACGCTAATAGTTATGTGAAGATTGAGCACAAGATTTGCATCCTAGTAATTTGCGTGATACAAAATTTTGATAGAAACCGGATAACTATTTCAGTTCTGATGATCCTATTGTGGTTGATGGCACACTTGAACGTTTAAATGTCTGGATTAGAACTGTGAATCAGCCTAACTTTGGGGTCAATGTGTATTTCACCTTCTTTTCTTTTTTTGTGATTCTTTGCTCTTCCATTTTGCATCTGATTGTACTGAATGGTATGCCACTACCCTGCAGACATGGATATCAAGTACAAAAGTTTTCTTGACGAGTGGGAAGTGGATCCTAAGGTGAAATGTGTTCTAGTTGAGAGCAGTTCACCACGTGCCTTTTCAGCAGGTGACAATAAGAATAGATGGGATTACTCCTTTAAGCCTTTTGTTTCATTCAAAATCGTTTTAGAGTGAACCTCTTAATTTGCTTTAATCCATCTTTGTTGAATTTTGGGGTTCATTTTAGAGTGTTATGTGTGGTTTTGAGGGTAACCACTCATGGCCAATGCAGGAATGGATATTAAGGGAGTTGTTGCTGAAATTCAAAAGGACAAAACTACACCTCTTGTCCAGAAGGTTTTTTTAGATAATTCAATTGTTTTTGTGCTACATGTGTCTTTCTTGCATGGGTTAATTCTTGTCTATTATTCTTGTTGCTGTTCTATGAATGGCACTGTTTCATACTTGATTTTGGTTGTTTCATCTGCATTGTATTTTTATAATTTGCAGAATTTGTGTTTCTAGTGAGATTTAGTCAATGCTTGCCTAATTGATAACCCAAGTTCATAAGTTCATCTGCAGGTGGTGATGTGAAGCAGATCACGACCAAAAACCAACTGTCAGATATGATTGAGGTTTTTTTTGTGTTCTTTTAACTTAATATTGGCAGATTCAGCGTACTCACTTCACTAATTCAACCTATGGCAGATAACGCAACTTATTATTTGCAATGGTATTATAACTCTTAGTTTAGAATGATGATTGCAACCACAGACCCACCCATTCTCCGACTACACCAGTTTGTCTCATGTATACAGCCTTTGATCTGTGGTGGTTCACAGGAGTTTGTATTCCAATAGAGATGTCAGAAGCATCTATACCCCTCATTCACTTTTAAAAAAATGTGATCTTACAGAATAGAGAGAATACTGACAAAGTGGTCCGTTAAAGTGGAATTTCTAAATGATATGTAAAATTGCACTGATTAACAAGTACGAATCATCTTGCAAGTGTAAATGTCAGATGTATAATACAGTTGACATAGGTCTCAGCACCAAGTGCCAGATATGCAAGTCATCACGGGGTGAGATACTTTGAATGGGATAGATATCACAAATTATACATGTTTATGCTCCACGGTGCATATTTGCTTTAATTTGTTTTAGTTACTTGCAACAATCTGTTAACAGCACAATTTGACAGTGGCCCCCTCTCGAATTTGGTCCTTCTCCTCTGTCCGGCTTTGGCCCGCTAGCCCTTGGTGGGGCGGTAGTTGCTATGGCTCTTTGGTCCCTCTCGGGATCTGCCGCGGGTCTAGAGTCCCTATGGTCACACACAAGGGACGGTTGCGATGCCCGGTTGCCCCCTCCTGCACCCTTTTTAGCTTAGCAAAAAAAAAGCACAATTTGACGACTTCTGCATGTGATTGCTGCATCTGTTAGTATCATTTTCCCTCATCAGGGCATGAATTTGCTGATTTATTTTGCAATTGTGATACTTAATTTTGAAGCACCATTTTACAGTATTTGGTTGCTCATTTTACAGTATTTGGATGCTCATGTGATTCAGTTTTAAAGGAGCTTATATCAGTCATATATTCTTTGCACTGGATGGATTAAATAGCACTTTCACTTTGGCTATCACGTGCAGCAAATATTACATGATAGTTTACTTCTCAGTTTCTAATTTCGAGTCTACAATGTTTGCTGAAGTCTAGTGCTTATGATGTCAAATTGTTTGGCAGGTATTTACTGCAGAATATTCTCTAATATGTAAAATTCACGAATACCAAAAGCCTTATGTATGCTTCATGGATGGTATAACAATGGGCTTTGGAATTGGCCTATCTGGTCATGGTCGCTACCGGCTCATTACTGAGGTTATTACCTTCTCTGACAGATATGATTAATTTGATAGCTAAAAACACTATGGAAGCCAGTAATTTACATGCACAAGTCTATTGCAGAGGACGATGCTTGCTATGCCAGAAAACGGGATTGGCCTGTTCCCCGATGTGGGATTTGCTTATATAGCAGCACAAACTCCTGGAGAAGGATCAGTTGGTAGTGTTTCTATCCCTTAAAAAGTTCAGTTGGGTTTGCTAGAGGGAATGTTTTATGATGTTATCTTTCTCTTGTTTGTACATTAAAGATTTCTCGTATCAACTTTAAATTTACTGATAACAATGTTGAAATTGATCATTAGGGATGTGATGTTTATTATTTTTCAACAAAACTGAGCTGAAAAATCAAATAGAACTCTGGTCAATGAACAATTTTTAGGGGATTAGTTTTTTTTTTTGCCTTATTATATAGTCAGTGGGGGTTAGCGGGGTATTGGTATGTTAGTCAACAGAGGGTTCAGAGGCTGTCCATAGCTCTGAACCCCAATCACGCTCCTCGCGGGGCTCAAACCATTGCCTCCACTGTGGGAGGGGGTAAGGGAAACCAACTGTGCTAGCTTGGTTTCCTTGGGAGGGGATTAGTTGAGTGTGGATCAATGAACATTTTCATTTGTCTGCTCTCTGTCCTAGTATTTATGCATTCAAGACAATTGATTTCCCTGTGTCATGGATTTTGTAGCCTTGATGTAGGTAGTTGTTGTCCTATGTTTTCTGTTTTTTTCCAATTAGTGTAACAAGTTCCTGTTTTTGCAGGTGCATATCTTGGAATGACTGGAAAAAGGATTTCTACACCTGCTGATGCACTATACGTAGGACTTGGAACACATTACATACCATCTGGGAACTTGGGTTCATTGAAGGAGGCGCTCTTGGCAACCACCTTGTATATATCTCATATCATCCTTCAGTTGATAATGAGTATCTGTGTTTCAGTGGAACTGAACTGTTTGCGTTTTATCAGAATTGTCATATCAGGAGTTGGAAAATGATACCCCACTCCTCTTTTCCTCAGATACTCCCTTTCTTGATTTTGGCCTTCTCAGAAGTCAATTGGGAACTTAAAAAATGGAATGAGTCATTCATTAGAATCATTACATACCTTGTGTTTTCATTTGCCTAATGTGTTACCGAACCCTGTGTTCACCGCCAAATATATTGTAATGTTCTGTTGTAGTTTTGTAGTGGTCCACTTATTATATGTTCCTAGAGATGGGCTGTGAACATGCATGCTACTTATATTTACCAGTTGAGGGAACTTTGCACTTCTTGACATCATGTAGAAACATTCTTCTGCCGGTGGGCTTTTCTGTGCAACTTGAAGAGATGTTTCCATCTATTTACATCATCTTATTGCCTTATGTTTCGTGTTTGTACAGTTCTGAGGATCCAAATGAGGACATCAGTTCACTATTGGCAAAATACAGCAGTAACCCCGAGTCTGAGCCCCAACTGAAGTTGCTTTTACCTCTTATAGCTTCATCCTTTGGTGGAAACAAATCTGTTAATGAAACAATACAAGAGCTGAAAAAACACCAGCTGAGCACTGATGCCACAGGTGATGTACTAAATGCTAGATGTCTACCAAATATCTGTGAAGGTTTTTTTTTTTGTTTAGTGTAAGTTATTTCTATATATGCATAAGTGTAGTTTAGCCGCTGTGGCTATTTGGTTACTTTTTTTCCTTTATCTTTAGTGGCCATTACTTATTGTCCCAGTTTCTATGAGCAGTGACAGAGTGGGCCAAGGAGGCCCTTACAGGGCTAGGAAAAGGTGCTCCCTTTTCTCTCAGCTTAACAAAAGAACATTTCTCTAGAGTGGCATCCGCACGTGCAAATAATGACAATGCTTTATCCAGTGTGAGTCGGGAGTTTGAATTTTCATTCACTTCTGAACAAGCCTTTGTGATCAATGAACATTAACATTTGGTCTTTTTCTGCATTTGGTGTACCCAGTTAAGTGGCGTAATGAAAACTGAATATCGAATTGCTTTAAGGTCCTCCCTTCGAAATGATTTTGCTGAAGGCGTCCGTGCAGTCTTGGTGGACAAGGATCAGGTTTGCTCTTAATACCTACTAGTAGTTTCTTTAACTGGGCTTTACCTCTTTGATGGAAGCTTGTTCTTTATCTTTCACTTAATTTTGTGGGTTTTAATTTTAGAAGAAAAAAAAAGAGGGGAAAGTTGGCGTTTTCTTTTTGGGAAAATGGGTATGCAGTTTTTGTATTTTTGGAAACTGTTCCGGCAAAAAGAAAAAGTAGACAATTGAGTTTGTTTGACTTCTCATTGTTATTCTCGAGAACACAAAATGCTGAAAAACGGAAAGTGAAAACTGCACCCTGACTTAGAACTAGTCTGCACGTATGTTGTGAACTTAGATCTGTCAATTAGAGAATAGAGATGGAATGGCTGTTCTATTTGAAATGATGTTCTCTTTCATCGTTTTCTTGAACATTTTTTGTTAGATCGTTCAGATGTTTTAACAGTCTTTTCACATTGCTGTTCTGGTTTATGTCATTTGCAGAACCCTAAGTGGAACCCCCCAAGTCTCGAGGATGTTAACCCGAGAGAGGTGGAAGCGCTCTTCGAACCACTGGCCCCCCAAGTTGAGGAACTGAAAGTTTGAACTGCATGCATCTTGTCATAATGTTTTTTTTTTCGCACTCAAATTTGTTTCTCATTGTTAGAAATATGTTTGACGTAAAATAAGCCAATTTGACATGATCATATGCAATTGGTCTCCTGGAAGGATTTAAACCTCCTTAGTATCTACTCCATCTATTAGAAGGGTAGAGTCGCTGATCTGTTAGGGTTAGGTATTCCTATGGTGGTGGCCTGTCACAGGCCTTACCCTACCCGAAAAGTAAGGGACCAGAAACTGGTGGTGCACCCATTATCGCAAGTGTGTTGTAATGAGAGTTTTTTCACATGCAAACCAAGTGGCTGTGTAGACCATATTTCGAGAACTAGTGAAATCTCTTATTTTGATCTACTGCCTGTAGTTTGAAGATTGGTTTGGGTGTTTTCCTTGTTTTTTTTGTTTCCAGAAAACGCTCTCGTTACTTGTTCTCGTTTTGATTTTCGTGATAGAACCGCAAACTTTGTTTTGGTTTTTCCTGAAATTTTCAGAACATTTTTCCGACTTCCAGAAACATGTTTCGGATTCCTAGTATGCCCCAATTTAAGTCTCGTAGAAATACCTTGGGTCATGCAACAATCTGTTCGAGGTACAACGTTATTTCCAATATTTCAAACAAAACTTGCATCAGATTTACAAATGCAGGATTACTCCGATTTGGCTATTGAAAGATCGCACAAACATCAGCTTCTCCTCAAAACTTTCAAGCACCAAAGGGATAGGAAACTTCCGTGGAAGTACTTGAGATTTACTCCCGCAAGAAGACTCACCAGGCTTGTTGCCTGCGTAAACAGATAATTGATTCTCCTCCCCCTTCTCCAAAGAATAGTTTAAAAAACAGGACATCAGGAGCAATCTCCACTCCTCAAACTCTGGAGTAGCTTCAAGTACCCGAACTCTTCGGGTCGAATAAACCTGGATATTCATAAAAATAAAAACAAAAAATTCAAGAGATATGTGAGAACAATAACGTCTGTTTTATAGAAAGCGAGACACAAACAACTAGTCAACTAGTACATCTAATTTAAAAGATGGGTTCTTTCACGAGGTGCCTTCAGTCGACAACTATCAACCAAGACTCTTCAATTGTTCCTTATCAATTTATGCTACGTATCCGTTATAACTTATTTTGTTCTATGTTTGCGGGTTTGCGGTATGAGAAGAGGAGAGAAGGCAGTATGTTAAATAATCCTGCATAAGGTGGCTGGAGGGGTCACAGGACACATAGGCACTCTCCTCGAAGTGATTTTATGAATTCTAACCACAAGCATTTGAGTGAAGTGTAACATAAAAGGGAACCAGGGAAAACAATTGTCAAGACCATGAAGTATACTCTCATGCAGGTGTTACTAATAGTGGTCAAACTAACCCAAGAACTTAACTGGAATGCCTAGAATACATACTTAAGATGGTATCTTCGGGAACAGGTACGTTGATTATCGCCCCAAGGCCTGACAACAGTGCCGATTCTACCGAATTTTAATGCTAGTGATTCCAGAGTCTAAGAGCCAAAGCTTTTCCTTTTGTCCCCTGGGAATTAGGTCTCCAACCCCATAAATTGACAGGTGCCAAGATTTCTGGAGTACGTCTGTCCAAGCCTAAGTCCACATCTCAACACTGTTATAGAGGAGTTACCAAAACGTCCAAACCCATGCACTCCAAGGAACCTTCAACTGATGAAGCTTTTGCAACACTTACTTTAAGTTGTACTTGAGATTAAACCAAATAGGCTTAAGTGTTTTAATTAGTCAGCCTTCGTGCGTGGAAAGAAGAAAAGTGGCTTTTGGTATTAGCATCTTATTATGGAACAGGGACGACTTGGACGCGGTAATCACATCTAATTGTACTAATGTGGGACAAACGACTATGAAAGAAGCGTCAAAGAAGAAAATGTACCCATGTCGAAACAGGAAATCAATGATGACAAGATTGCAATTTGGTTTGAAATACCCCGTTTTCCGTATGACATTAGCAACGTCTGCTACAGGTATCAATTTGAAGCTCTCAACCTCTCCATCTGCCACATGAAATAACTAAGCGAAACAAGAAGGAGCTTTGCAGCAAATAATGCCATATAAAATTGGAACAAAAACTTTCAGTGTTGAGATGCGTACTCCAATTGATGACGCAATTAAGGGTTAGGTTATTTCTGTGGCTGAAAGAGCTATACTTGATTTTTTTCGTTGTTTATGCATTTACTGACATCTTCTCTGTTTTCGTTTTCCTTCCCCTCCCTAATAGACGAGGAGGCAGGACAGAGGGTTAGCATTGGGGCTTTTAAAGGCGATACCTTGATTCTTGGGAATAAAACCTTCAGGAAGTTTCAAATCGTAACAGAATAGAACATCTCTCTTGTATCTGTACCCATCAATGTCCATGTAGGAGACAGCACCAACAGGTATAGCCCTGTGACATAAACTCTTCAGATTCCATCAGCATACAGGCCACAAAGAACAAGATAAAAGCACTTATTGGTGGCAGAATCATCTTATACACGCATATCCTGCGACACAGTTCCATCTTCCAGGACCGTAAGAGGTGTAAAAGCTTACTCATTAGAAATGGAACTGGGTATCCCTGCTTCCTCTTCACATTCCTTTACAATATTGTCCCCACATGCAATTCCATGAGGCTGTTATAATAAGAGCCAAAAGATTGAGAGGTATCCAAATCAGCTACTAAAAATAAGAAGGAAAAAAAAAAGGTGCAAGACTAAAAATGCCACAAATCCCGAGGTAGATTCATCATGAACGAAAATCCTTTGACAAAGGCATGCATAAAAGTTAAAATCCGGCAAGGTCATTTGTGACAGATGTCCAGCAAAAACCAATAAATCAGTCATTTATGCATATTCAGTGAGGGGAAAACTATCAATAAGTAAACCTAGGCCAAAAGGTATGAAAGGTTGCCACTGGTGAGAAAATCCCTAGACAAAAGGGATAGGTAGAGAAAAAAGTGGCAGGGTAATTTATGACTCACAACAAAAGCAATGCTACATTATTCTGATTTATCTGCACATTAAGCGAGAGGAAAACGCCCAATTAAACTCGAATTTAGAAACAGTGACTGACCAGTCCTCCAGCAACTAGATGATCAAGCATCCCAGGGTAGGTTGGTTTCCCTTCACTTCTCTTTGCGATCCACAGATATTTCTGCCCAGCTCTTTCAACATAGCCGTTCATGTGAACTCCATACGCCTATAATGGAACAGTAATTGAGAAAGGGAGGGAAAAAAAAACACAGAGAGAGAAAGAGAGGGAGTATATTGCTCAGCAATTCAGCAGAAATAGCATTACGAATGCCAGCATGTTACAGTATAGCCTTTTGTTAAAAAGATAGCTAGGTGCACTTAGGAGCGTGAAATTCATGTCTTGTATTTGCACACTCGAGGCTGTAATAGTACAAATTCTGAACTACACTTACCTCCAATTCCAATGGATAGGTGTCAGACTGCAAATGCAGTACATGGATACTTTTCAAGCTGGACAAATAAAATCATTTTTCCTTCACTCCAAAAAGGAGGGCAAGAATGTATAATAAGCCAACAATGCCAATGCCACAGTAATACGACAACCCAAATTGACAGAATCAATCCCAAAACCAGTACATCTAGAGGTTATGCAGGCAGAATGCTTGACTTTTCAGTCACAAGTATCTAAACAAACACTAAGGAGTAAAGTCAAATCTAGTGTGCCGATTTATACATCACTGTAACATCCACAGTGCAGAAAGATAACTAAAACTGTAACGTAGAATACTTTGACGGCATAGATAAAAAGGTTGTGTTTATCGCTACCATAAGTACTTTAGCAACCTGTTAGCTACAACTTGCAATTAAGGAACAGATGGTTTACCAAACAGGTGAATTTATGGTATTTGCAACATAATGGAACTCTGCTCTATATGCTATCTGATCAGCAAAACAGCTCATTTTAGTGATCTTTTTTGTTAATCGTGTTATTACGCAGTTGCCTGTCCAAATTGGCATCCATTTCTGATCATCATCTATGGATTTCAAAACTCATATCCAATTTATTCCCAAAGATGCCATACTTAAATAAAAGTTCAAAATCAATAGTAATAAAAATTGGGAGTGTCATCATGAGCAAGGATAAACCACACCTTTATCCCAAAGTAAGGAGCTGCCGCACGTTCTAGAGAGAAAAATACTGGTGTCCCGAAGGAGGAGGTGACGGGGTAAAGCTGTTGAAAGTCAACGTATTCATAGTTAGCCTCAAACCAATGACGTGTCATGAAGCAAGAACCCAAAAAGATACTTCAGAAAATGCAAGAATCACACATACACCCAATGACTCAAAAAGAGATCAACGTGTCCTAAAGCGTTGACAAGATGTACCTCATTCCGTATACCTGGAATAAGTTCTTCCCCTAGGCATCTAACTATGTCTGCAACAGCTGCCGTCCTCTCATCGGGTGTCGTCAACATTGGATGAAGCGTGACGTGGTTGCCAGCATGGTGGCTGTGAGAATTGTTTTGGTGGAAAACAAATACATCACAGAACTTCTGCAAATGGCCAGCAAAACTGCACAAAGTTGGAATGAACCAATCAATACACGGGACATACATCAACCCGAGGAGAATATCCCATGGATTAGAAAATGGATAAGAACCTCATAAGAAGCAAGTGAGGGCCATCCAAACGTACCACTTATGAAGAACTTTTTAAAAAGAAAAGCTATAAAATGTCAGTAGAGCAACAAGGGACTCCCAAAGACTGTTCGGCTTGTGAAGCTTGATTCGATTTGGGTCACGTTTCGCTCAGTAACTGGCAATGTAAAACCTAGGTTGTAAATACTGTCTATACATAGCTGGGCGATGTATCTTGTACTCTCTTCATTCGATTACATATACCAATGTGAGCTATAGACGTACTCAACTACACAGTTGGGGAACCATGTACAAATCTTTGTGCCTTGCGTTCTTGTTTTTTGTTCTTGATTATTCTTTGCAGCCCCACCACCTCCAAGTTGCTAAACCAGAAATGAAAGGATAAGGCCAGGGTTTTCTAGAGAGGGAGAGATTAATGTTAATGTATAGCTCGAACTTTTTATGAGATCTTTTGGAACCACAAAACACTCACAAACACATACACAACACACTCACAACACAAGTGTGGAGTGCGTGCGTGAGCCAGTGAGGCAACCAGCGAACATGAAAGCAAAACATAGACAACGAAAATAGAATCACACTATTGCACAAAAAACAATACCAATCCAGATCAAATAACCTCAGTGCATCAATCATATAACCAGCAAATCAAACATAATAGTAATAAGAATTTTCAAGGTGACGAAATTACTCCTCGTGTACATAGCCGACGATTTGGTCATTGACAAAAAACGGCATGAACTCGTGCTGCTTATCCTGCAATAAACCCTAATTTAATTCAAATATACCTATACACAGATATATACATGCACATATTTTTTGAGAGAGAGAGAGAGAGAATTTACGGAGCCGCGATTGCAGATTGTGACTCGGTCGAAGAAGCCACGGAGATCAGGCGAGTCATTTGGCGAGTTTGCTATTTTGAAAACGTCGTCCCAAGTGAAACCGCTCGCCGATACAGTCCTCCTACGGCTAGAAGTAGCTGTGATGGTGATGGAATGGTGTGACGGAGGGCGTGGAGAAAATTCGAGCGGTCTCTTTGGAAGAAGGAAAGGATGAGAGATTGGAGAGTTGTTGAGAGAGAGGAATGAGGCTCGTAATCTTAGTAGAGAGAGAGAATGAGGATTGAAGGCCATGAGAGAGGTTCGATTTGAGCACGAGGATGAGCAAGCAACCAAAAAAGGAGCTTGCGATGTGGTAGTTTGGTTTCTCCTGAACGAATCGGGTCGGGCCTCATCACAAGGAGGCTGTAACCGTTCGGCGCCACCCCTCGTACCCGGCGCCACCCCTAGCCTCTTAAATGTAGCAATGATTTCATTTCACCGATTCGAATTTTTCCTATCAAAGTTAAGTGTCACATATGATGCCATCACTCAAATTGGGCATGATCACCCGTTGTGTACACAGCGATGAATGTTCGTAAAACATTACAGACAAGTTATTATTTTTGGTTATTATTATTCTCATAATAAATAATATAGGACACATCTACCGAAAAGGCCAATCGCTACGATCTAAAGACCTCCACTGATGGAGGAAAAAACTCAATAATAGTTATCCAACAGATCATAAACGCCAGCAGCTCATGACGAAGAAGAAGAACAACCGCCATCGAGAAACGTCGGCGACCTTTCACTGCCACGAGCAAGGAAGTCACTAATGTGCAAGCCCTTGCTGTCACAGCAGGCCCTAGACACAGGAAAGCAAACGCAAGCGAAACAAGCAAACTACGCAACCGAGGCGAAAGATGGACGCCACTCTGATCAAACCATAAACGCAACCGAAAACAAAGAAGTTTATTAGCCCACCACCATCACCTACCGAATATGAAGAAACCAGATCGGGACAGCCCCACCCCTGAGAAAAACCCTAACCGGTGAAAAAGGTAGACGGAAGGGAGAGGAAAAAGTTAGAGAGAGAGAGATATTATACTTGAAAAAATAAAACAAAGGTCTTAATCGTTTCCTAGTGAATTTGCGTTGCATGGAGAATCGTAAGATTAGATGATCAAATCATTTGATGATGAAAGTGAATAGGTTTGGTTGGTGATTGTTTTTTTTACTAGGGGAAAGGCACATACTTCACACGAAATTGTCTTGTCCGTAAATTAGACCTATTTTAGACCAAACAAAATAGGTCAAAATTATTTTTTTTACTTAGCCTTTTTTTAAAGTTCAATAAGTTTTTTTCTTTGTTTTGGAATTGCATATTTTCCGTTAAATTGAAAGAGTTTAGACGAATTATTGAAATTTTGGCGATATGAAAACCAATCTTATTCTTAAAATATAAATCAAGTAAATTAACAATATGTATTTACTATTAAAAAAGATGTAGTGCATATTTTTAGTTTGAAGTAGGAGGGGACTTGTATTCTATGAATTATAGATTTGAGCAATGGCCTTTCAAAAAAAAAAAAAGATTTGAGCAATGACGGTCTAAGAGTAGAGCTTTGACTATAACATTAGTAGTTTACGTAATTAAGCACGCATTTAGTCCTTAAGTAATTTAGTTGAATATTATAATTACATACATTTTTTTTTTATTAAATCAGTTCATTGGCTTTTGTCTACATGCATTGGTTGCAAGGTAATCAATTTTGTCCTTCCATATCTTTGAAATAAATACAGTCACCAAAATTTTCCTCACTGGAAAACATTAAATTGGATTTTTTTTGGTAAGTAACATTAAATTGCAATTATTAGGTTTTAATCACAAAGTCAAGAATTACGGTCGGAAATTTGGGAAGATGGAAATACCCCGTAGAAAATGGGAATTTCTTGCACAAAAAGACAAAATATAAGCATATTTGCATGAATACGGATGGAATTTCATGAAAGTCTAAAAACCTGTTAAAGTAAATTTTAATTCGCATGAATAGTGCATCAAAAAAGCGCAAAATGACACAAACAACCTTGCATTGACCCAACATATTCTATAGATATGCCGAATCGAAGGACCTGATTGGAAAAATTGACCAAAATTGGCCAATTCGGTTTTAAGACTCAACATCCTCCATTTAGGCCTAGGGCTTGGATCTTGTTTTTTATTTTTTTTATCAGTATTTCTTGTATCTTGGTTGGTGATGTTTTCTATTAAAATTTTTATTTTGCCTCAGACAATATTTTGGCATGGGGTTGCAATCTAGAAGCCGGAAGCCATTAGGTGGTTGGCTTCTCTCTCTCTCTCTCTCTCTCGCTCTCTCTCTCTCTCTCTCTCTCTCTCTCTCTCTCACTTTATCTGCATTAGGTGGTTGGCTTTGTCACTGGAAAAATACTCCCTCAACTTCATGTCTGCCCAATTAAAACTCTCATTGAAGTTCATTGGGTTTGTAACAAAATTGGAAATTTCCTACCATGTTGGTCAGTATTTTCAGACAAAAATGAGTTGTTAATGTTCCACTCTTCACTCACTTTTGGCTTTCACTTTTGATTACTTTATTAGGACCCATGAAACCGGACTATATATGCAAATCTAGTAAACGAAATGCCACACTGATTGTATATTGATTTGAATTGTATTCTGCTGACAAAATTTTTATAACGATAAATTCTTAAACGTGAAAGGATATGGATCTTTTGCTTTCAACCAGAAATCCTATGAACCCAGCTTTTGGTGTACTTGCGTGTCAAGTGATTTTCAGTTACAAGATGTCAAAATCATACGAGATACTCTCTTTTTTTTTAACAAGCTAACTTCTAAGTTTTAACATATGTTCTACTTTAGGAATGGGAGGGATTAGTGGGTGTTGAATTTTCAACCTGGTAGATGGAGGAGCTCCGAAGAGCAAACTCGACCACATGAATTATAAATTGGGAACTTTGAGCCTTTTGAGTTCGGACGGCAATTATCAATGGCAAAATTTTGAGGGGGAGGGGACTCCAGACTTGCATGGAGTGGAACTCAGGCCCCGGTTGGCACGTATGTTTGTTTGTTAGTAACTTATTTTGCTTTATATAATTTTTTTGGATTAATTAAAATTTTATTAACAAAACGCAAAGAATACAAAATCAAAGGGGCATAACCCAGTTACTTACAACTCACGCTAAGAGCCAATTTTTTTGTTCAATAATTATAGCACTATATCCATTTACACACTCACACTCACATGAGTAGTGTGTCTCGAACACGCTAGCATCTCTAATGTATGCGGGACCCACCACTCATCTGCTGAGTGTAGGTTTGGATGTCTAAGTGGATGTGGTGCTACTAGCAAAGTTATTTTTGCTTATATTTTATTTCTCAAATAGAAAATAGATAAATGCATGTTAAATATGATAGAAGAAATATTTTATTCAATTTGATGATAAAATTATATAGTGAAGCCTTTATTTATACAATGAGAGAGAGTCTAACTATGACAGAGAATCATCCTTCTTATAATGAAATCACAATCAATTACAATTAAATAAAATTAAGAGAATTATATAATATCATAATCATAACAGTACATGATTACGATACTATATGATTACTATATTCTAACCATACATATAGTATAGTACAAAATAAGCTATGAACAAGAAATTGTTTGTGCTGTCCTAAAGATAGCATGTGTGTTAAGCCAATTTGGACCGTTTATACTTGGCAACGAATAACTCAGATTACATCTCAACCAAACAACAATAGAAGTTCGAGATTTCAACGACCCATATATCAAATGAACCATCTATTGTCGGTAATAAATAGCTCAAATTGACTTAACACTCATGTTGTCCCATGGGGACCCATCATCCATGGGACCCGAGGCACCCAAGTTCCAAGAGATTATGGCGGAATCGGGAACTTGGCCAACGGTTAGGTACCGTTCCACTTTTTATAAAAGTGAGTTTTTGAAAAAGAAGATAAATTTTAAGATCAAAAATCATGTATTTACACAAATAATTTTTCTACCAGTATGAATCTTATTTGATAGATCTCATTGAAATATTTTAGACGATGCAAAAAAAATTAAAAAATTAATTTTCATTTTCGTTATATTTGAGTTTAAAATTACCTCTTTTAAAAAAACGAAGATTTTTGAAAAAAACAGAACGATGTCTTAACTAAACCAACCATTGCTCAAGCTACGGGCCCCCCCCACCCAAACTGTCAGGAAACGTCCAATCAATCCACGTCGTTAGAGGATAAGGTGTGACCCACACGGGATCGACGCGCCGTATTTTGTCCGGAGTTCACACTCAAAATCTCCTGCGCGAGATTATCGCATTCATCGCGACACGATTTATTTGGTTCTTCTGCTTAGAGTTGGACAATTAACACAAAACACGATAACACGACAAGAAGTTAGCGAGTTAGGGTTGAAGTGTTGAACATTTCTGACACAAAATATGAAAATGACATGACTAGAGAAACACGAATTCTAAATGGATTGGATTCAGATTGAATATGCGAGATACGAAATTAACAAGACCAACACGGTTACTAATATGTGTCACCTATTAACACGAACTTATATATATATATATATAATATATGGTATATTTGTAATTTTTTATAAAATTGGGTAACGGACACGATAACAAAATACAAAGGGGACATGGAGTTAACGGGTTAGGGTTGAGCATTTTTTATACGAAACACGAAAATAACACAACTCGAGAAACGCGAATTCTAAATGAATTGGGTTCAAATTAGATAATTTGTGACACGAATCCAATTAACGCGACACGAACATGACCCAACACGACATGTTACCTAGGTATACTTCTGCTCATAATAAGCCTGCGTTTATTATGAGTAGATGTCGGCCCTGATTTGGTCTCGCGAGATAACGTCACAGTAACTCCTCCTATCCAATTAGGAAAACGTGATGGTATTGAAGTCAAATCGGAAAGTGATACGTGGCGACTTTGGGCAAAGAAGCAACGTGGGGCTGTTTTGCCGTTGGACGATTCCCACACGGCTCTCCTTTGGTTCCCCCACAAAGATTGAGATTACTTTACTAAATTACCCTTCATGATGACGCCTTTGTATTTGCAGAAAGTCTACTGCCACCGAAGGCAAAATGCGGTGGCCGGCCACCGTATGCCATGAAGGTCTATTTTGGGTTTTGTACGGATGATTCGAACCGTTTAATAATTTTTTTAAAAAATTTAGTGGGTTATGCAAAAAAATCAGTTTGATCCGATATGTGCAAGTGCTCGGATCAAGCTTTTCATTTTTGAAAATTGGAAAACCAATCTTTCCATTTTTTCCAATTTTCCAAAGATGATAAGCTTGATCCGAGCACCTACACATATCGGATTAAGTTGATTTTTATACAGCCCACTTGGTTTTTTTTTTTTAAATTATTAAACAGTTTGAATCATCTGTGCGGGGTCCACTCCAAACAACGTGCGGTGGCCGACCATCACATTTTGCCTTCGGTAGCAGTAGCCTCTCTCTTGTATTTGTTGGGTTTTTGATAAATCTTAACTGGCTCTGTGTTTATGTCATTAGCAGAACCAACCCTGAGCTAAAACGAGTGTTGCGGCTGCTTTAAGCCTCCAAAAAATTATGAATGATAAGGGTCTCTCCTTTGTTATCCCTTATTATAGTCCAATAAAAGATGCCCTATTTTTAATTTTTGCTTTAAGCCTCCAAAAAGTCAAAGCTAGCTCTGGTTATTAGCATGATATTGTTGTTTATCAAAAGGGAGGAAAAAAAGACCCATCTTGATAGATACAAAGGTGTTAAAATTGTGCTTCTTCATTTTTACGTAATTTTATTTTCTAGCGGAATTATACTATTCTTTTCCTGACCTAGAATATACAGAAATACAACAATTTTACGGGTAACTTTTTCTAGATTTATCATGAAAAATACTAGAAAAGTCATTTTCCATTGGGAGGAGGTTCTGCCTTTTCATGTAGTATTGAAAGAAAACCTCTACCTCCCTTTCTATAGCAACAAATAAAATAAGCTTTTATAACATGACCAATAAGCTTAAGTTTTTTTTGGTAGATGCCAATAAGCTTAAACTATTGTAAATAAAACTTAAAGATAGTCATATCGTCATCTCGTATTTTGACAAACAATCATTCTATCACCACACTTATTTACACGTCCAATTACACATCTACACTTATAATAAAGGTAGAGCCTGCACACACTACACAATTGTGAAATCCGCACACACTACACATCCAGTGTGTAGGCCCCACCTTTGTTGTGAGTGTGAGTGTGTAAATAGGTGTGGTATTAGAATTTTCACACGACAACTCGTTCATGAACTTTGGAACCAACTTTTGAGCCTTTTTAGAGTTTTTGAGAGAGAGAGAGAGAGAGATTTTTTTTTTTTTTATCCGTTTTGAGAGAGAGAGAGAGAGAGATGGAACAGGAAACTGGATTTTGAGGTTTTTTGGAAATTTTGAGAGAGAGAGAAGAGAGGGTATTTACGTCATACCAACAAATCCAGTTTCCGTGAAACGACCAAGATCCAAAACACGGGGTCCACAGCTGTCAGTGTTCGGCTCGATCTCTTCAATACCTGTCCCTATAAATTGCCAGACCAAACCTTGGCTTTCCAAACTCAATTCTACCGCCGCCGCGGCCACAACCACCGATATATCGATATACTCTGTGTTCTGTTCTCTTAAACATGGCAGGTACTTCTCAGGTCGTCCAAGCCTCCAATACACGCCGGAGAAAGTGTCGGAAAACCGGTTTTCGGAGGCAGTGCTCGTACGTGTACAAGCAGCAGAGGGCTAGGTTTTATATCATTGGGCGCTGTGTGTCCATGCTTCTGTGTTGGCACGACGATGAGCCATCGGACTGAATAATCCGATGAGAATCAATATGGTTGGTCCATTTGGCGGGTGGCACGTGCCCCTCCAGTTTCTGGAACCAGTTTGCGTACGTTCACCTCTTCAATCAATGGTTGCTTGGGTGCCTTCGATGCGGTGTATTGACAGGGAGGAATCGGAAGAAGGCGCAGCTTTTTAGAGAGAGAGAGAGTGAGAAGAATTCGTTCGAAGAGATTTTTATTTTATCTGATCGAAGAGCAAAGGATGAAAAGTTGAAACTCATGGAATTATCTATTCATGTGTTGCAGGGGAGAAACCCTATGGTGACTACAGAACTGGGAAAATATTGTAAATTCAAATTATGTGAATATTATTGAATTTTCATTGAGGAATATTATTTCTACATTGTTCTTTTAGGTAATTTTATAAATTTTGTCTTCTTTTTTTTGGTACTTTAGGATTATATATAAATTTTGTTGAATTGTGTGGAGTTCTAGTTGAATAACAAAACTTAGAATAAATTTACAAATACGTTTATTTCTCTTAAATATTGCATAGAGGAAAAGTGCTACAGTATTTGTATTTTAAGTGTTGCTAAATGTTTGCCTCGTTTGTAAGGAGTGGTAGCCGAGTGATAGACATCATGTATTTTTCACGTATTCAACTGGATTCAATCTCATTAACTACAATTAACAATATTGAATTTCGTCGAGAAGAAAAAACCCTCCCCTCGTACTCTGTTATTGTTTTATAGGATACATTATTTGACACCACTACTAAGGGTAAAAATACTACACTTCAAAGAGGGGTAAAAGATTATATTAAAGTTAGGCAAATGACATCAATATGACAGTAGTCATAGGGGTCAAAAATAGGCAAATTCGTCCCTTCGCCCTTAAGTCTTTGACTCTTGAGCAGGCATTGATATTATAGTGACAATATGTTGACAAATAAAGGATACCTTGCCTCAAAAAAATTCTCTTCTTCTTGTATTAAAAAATGCATAATGCATTTTTGGTTGTAGGGTAGTAGTATAATTCAAATTTGCTACTCCATCACACGAAGCAATTGCCACTGTATTAGGACAAAAATTTTGTTGGTACACAGAATAAATGACTGAGTATATATTGAAGGGAATGATTTTTTGTACTTCCATTTTATTCGGTTATACCACTCCTTTTCTTGTTTTTTTGTTCGCGCGCGTGAAATTTCTGATTTGCCAAAATTCTCAAAAGCTCAGAAGATAATACACAAAAAGAAGAGGAAAAAGCACATTCGGTTCATCTGCCCTGATATTTGGAGTCTTGACGAACTTTGCTTGGTGAGAGTAACAAACAAACAAAAAATTCCTATCCAGTGCTCAAGGGTTAAATTTACAACACGGTCTCGTGCAGTGGCGGATCCAGAAATTTGATACAAATGGGTCACCTCTCAATCAATCATAACCTTAATAAAAACAATGGACACTAAGAAATATTAAATGGAATGGTACTTTATTACATTTACTTGTGTTGTAGATATAGGCAGGATTGTTGGTATAGTGGTACTACTATGATAAAGCTCTTGATGGGCTTCAACTATCATTAGCTACATGTTTTAAGAGAATTTTTTCATCCGTTTAACTGTTTAAGCATCAACAATAAAAAGAAAGATTGAAGAAAGCTCCTGGGGATCGAACCAACGACCCACAGCACAAAAGGCATCGTCCTTCCCGCTTGCACAAGTCAGCAAGGCTTGCCATGGGTAGGGTATTTTTATATATATTACTTATTTCCTGGGTTCAAAAAACACTATTCCAATAATTTCAGCTGGGTCATGTGACCCACCTGGTCCTTACTTAGATCCGCCCCTGGTCTCGTGTCTTCAAACATTACACCTTCCACTCGGACGGAGGAATGAAAAAAGAAAGGGGTTTATTTTATTTTATTTTATCTCAAGGAGCAAGTTTATTTATTTAAACAAGATGGTGGGCTACACAACATGGCATCCCACTAACATTAAAAAGAAAGCATTGGGATACAAAAAGGAAACATATGCAAAGTTCAAGTTTCGTTTGACGCCAGCACCTTTTTTGCCAAACCATCGGTTACGAAGTTTGCTTATCTGAGAACATGAGTTACTTGAACATCCCATTTGCGGGTCAGGAGCATCCTGCAATCAGAGATAAGAGAAAAAGAGCCACGGTGAAATACGGTGTAAATCATAAGCATCAAAGTACTGAAATTCAATTTCGACATTAAAAATTACACAGAAAAAACTATATAAATGATATTTGATTTCGATATTAAAAAATTACACAAGAAAATACTTAATTTGGACAGAATACTATGAGACATGTCCCCAGTCATCAGAAGAAACTAGGGGAAAACAACAGCCAATGAACCTTTCTCTTCAGAAAAAGAAAAAGGAAAACAAAAAACTACCATGGACCGGGCACCCGGTTCTTTACTTGGGCCAAAGCCCAGTGCAACATCGCCTTACGAGGGAATCTTGTGCGATAGTATTTAAAGTGTTGGGCCGCCATTAAGACACTTCCCGTTTCCTTTCGCTCTCGTTTGCAGTTCTGTTGCGCTCCCTCTCTCTCTCTCTCTCTCTCTCTCTCTAAAAGGGTTTGCGCGAAACTTGTTTCTATCTAGTTGGTTAAGAGGAATATCAACAAAAAAAAATCTAGTTGGTTAAGCCGAATTTCGAGCATTCAGGCTAGTGACAGATTTCGCGGCGGATTTGGAAATTGCTGCTGGATTTTTCTACGATGAGTGGTGCGATTTTGGATGAAACCAAGTTCGATGTGCATCTGAAGTTGTGGGCACTTCGAATTCCTCGTGAACTGTGCAAGGTCGCCACTCGGATACTAAACGGGTATGTGTAATGCCTTAGCATGTACTCCTAGGATTCAACCCTTACCAATGAACTCTGTTCACAGAGTATATCCTTATACAGTGTGAATGAAGTGCTCATTAATGTTTTTAGCTCATGAACCAGTTGATCATTGTTGAGTGGATTTTCAATTGTAGATTCTTGCTGGACAGACCTCGCATCAAACCCATAACTGAAGACCCAACAAGCGAGAAAACTCGTTACATGATTTTATCTGAGAAGGTTCAGAATTCGGGTAGGAACCTTCTAACATCGTTTATATGTTTCCATTATATGTTTTTATTTGGTAGGTTAATGGAAAATAGGAAGGTTAGTATGTCCAAGCTTAGCTCTTCTAGTTATTGAGCCTTTTTGTATCGGTGCAGTCATGAATAAGTAACTTTCTGATGATTCTTCCATCAAGCTATGTTTATGCTTCTCATACTAGTTTCTAGTTAGAAGTCCCTACCCCCTCTTCTTTTTCGTTGTTGTGATAAGTAGAACGCGAAAGCTTCATAAAGAGGACGTGCAAGTATGCATGTGCTCGCTGGGAGGTCTAACATTTATGAGTTTGCATGGATCGTAATTCATGCCATTCCCAAAAGGGAGACAAAGCTTTGAGTTTAAGCGGGGATAAATGTATTTTTGTTGGCCTTGCCTTGTTTTGACGAAGAATTTTGGAGCAGATTTGTCTCATATCCCGGGCCAAAAACTTGATGAACTGAAAGCGCTATGTGAAATTGATGTAGTTCCCTACTCGTTGGCGCTCGGATATTCCTACTGGGGTACAGGTCAGTTGCAATGGTTCCAAAGTAGGTTGTAGTTCCCTTTTCCTTAATTTCTGTCAAATGTTTAAGTGCTGCGTAAATTAACGATTGACCAAAGCTTCAGCAGTTGCGTAATGGATTCCAGCTAATTGTTTTTTGATTTATTGTTTTCCTATCGACATTTCCTTTCTTGATAAGCAGCCCAATCAAGATACCATAACCAATAGTCGTTCCGTATTTCTGCCTTAATCTTTGCATAATGGTCAGACCTTAATCAATGCTTTTTCAACCCCATCAAAGAATCGACAGACTGTAATAATGCCAATTGTCCAACAACAACAATGTTTTCCTGCCATGACCAATAACAAATGCTACAGGCCTCCAATAAAAAGCTTTCTTCTGTTGCTCCCCCTTTAGCTTGCATTCTGCTTCCCTGGCTGGCTGGCTCCTCCTGTGGGATGGGATGACAAATAAGCCTAATGTGTTCCAATGATTCCCATCATTTTGGATTCTGGAAGTTGCCATATCTGATATTTCAGTGAATGTTAGATTATATGAGCGCAACTACCTCATGTTATATTTTGTATTTTCTCAAGTCATGAAACCTGATTTGGATTCAGTTTTTTGACCTTAACATTGCCTTATGGCTGACTTTCTGGTGTTGAATTACAGACCATGTGTTGAAGCAGATTCTGCCACCTGGAGTTGAGGTACCTTCGTCTTTTGAGACAATAGTTAAGTACCCTAATTATGTTGTTCCTCTTGTTTTACCTGTTTTTCCATTATTTTTGCACCACTCTTAAGGACTTTTCATAAATCATTGCCTCTCTTTGTTCCTTGCCACATAGCTACCACTTGCAACTTTCTTCACTTTCCTTGTATTTTGGGATTTCAGTTTTTTAGTTTGACATTGGGAACACATACCAAGGATCAATGAATTAACATCATTTCCTAATGATACAGGTCATATTGCCCATCTGAATATCTCAGATGAACTGCTGCCTTTCAAGGATGTTGTTGCCAAGGTTATCTATGATGTACGTCTTACTCTGTTTGCTTTGGTGCATATCTTGGTTTTCTGTAAACCTATTTACTGATTATGCATGAAGTACTAGCTGCCATTTTTGAGATTGAGAGTCTGAGATATGCAATTGCATACGAATGTCATTTTGTTTTTCATTTCTAGTTCCGGAAGTTATCTTCAAGTTAATGTTGCATTTCATCTCTAAATTTTGTTCATTGTGGTTGCATCTTCTCTCCCTTCCTTTTTTTGTTTGTTTATTCTAGTATTTAGTTATGAGGTAGACATCCACACATTCTTATTCAACTGAGGTTAGCAATGCTCTAATTGCTTGGATTATTGTCAAAACTCAAAAGTCTAAATTTTTGTTTAACCATGAGCCTTGGCCACTTCTACTGATGCTGGTTTTCCTCATTTTGGTCTGCCATAGAGATTTCACATTTGAGTACCCTAATTGAACACTCTAACTCCATAGAGAGATACAAATGAGTCCCTCTTTGCTTCATACCTCTATTAGTTTTGAGTTTTGACCTTGTTTTTCTATTCGTATACTTTATTCCTCTCATTTGGTTAGTTGAGGGCTGTGACTGCTATGAAGCACGGATACTCTATTTTGGCCTCCGTATCACGTATCGTTTCCGTATCGGATACTCTCCGGATACGTATCTGATACGCTTTTTGAAAGTATCCTGCCTTTAGAATTATTTTTTGGTATCCCGATACGTTTCAGATACGTGTGGATACTCTCGGATATGCTCCGGATACATATCTAATACATTTTGGATATGCGCGGATATGTGTTGGATATGCTCGGATACGTTTTGGATACGCGCGAGGGTAAATGTGTTATTACTTAAAATATATGGGTTAAAATTGCAAGTAGGACTATATTTTTCTTTCCCTCCTACCAATTGACACTAGAAACACACCGACGATACCCTCTCTCTCAACAACCTTGTAAGTCTCTCTCGCTCTCTCTTGTTCCTTGTAAGTCTCTCTCTCTCTCTCTTGTTGTGTGTATGTAAATATAAATAACTATATTGATACAGTTATATATATATATATATATACACGTAAATATCTCTCTCGGCATGTGAAATGGTGAACTTATGTAATGGAAAACTTTAATCATTAATGAAATTTTAGGAATTATAAATTATATATAATATATTTTTTATTTACTTTTATGTTCAATGTATCCCCCAATGCATCGTATTCTTTTTTTTGGAAAAATCACATATCCACGTATCTGTATCATATCCGTATCCGTATCCGTGCTTTTTGGTCTGTGAGAGACATTAGAATTCGATATTTAACATGCAAATAGTTTAACTAAAATAGGTGGGGCAATAAAAGGTTAGCTGGGGGTTGCAGAATACCAAGAACAGTGTTAACTCGCAGTCTAGCTATGTTTATACAAATTGTTGGAGTTGGATGAAATTTCCCTCATTGTGTTTCCAAATTTGCATCTTCCTTATTCCATCTTTCATTATTTTATCTCTAGTTCTTTTTCTGTTTTCCAGAAGAATTATCCCAGGATCAAAACAGTTGTTAATAAAGTTGGAACTATCACCAATGAGTTTCGTGTGCCAAAGTTTGAGGTCCTGATGGGAACAGATGACATGGTTACTGAAGTGAAGCAGTATGGTGCAAAATTCAAACTTAACTACAGCTTGGTCTATTGGAATTCGAGATTGGAACATGAACATATAAGGCTGGTTTCTCAGTTTCAAGCAGGGGAGACCATTTGTGACATGTTTTCTGGTATTGGTCCATTTGCTATTCCAGCTGCACAGAAAGGATGTCTGGTGTATGCAAATGATTTAAATCCAGATAGCATTCGTTATTTGAGGATAAATGCAGAAATCAACAAGGTCAATGATCTAGTCTGTGGATACAATATGGATGCTAGGAAATTCATATGTCAATTGATGACGGTGCCTGCTTGTGAGATTGATAAGATGTCTGATGGTCCCGTTCTTGAAGCTCAGCAGAGAAGTAGCATACAGGCCAATGGAGAAACAATGTCTCAAGACATGAAGTTGGCAGGTAGTATGGTTGACTAGTAAAAATCTGTTCCTGTAAACATGACAGTGGCCACTACTTGTTGAGGGAAATGCTGCTATAGGACTAACAATCAGTAAATGGAAACAAGAGAAAATAAAGTTATATTGTATAGTTCCTTGCTTCCTTGAACTTATCCCCACATCTACATTCATATTCTACATCCATGTTTACATCAACTTATTTTATACTTTGATGCAAAGGACAACGTAGTATGAACATCGCTTGTGATATTTTGGAGAGTCATGGCCCCCTGAGAATCATTCCTTCCCTCACCACCCCTCCTTTTATCACTTATCAGCGATCTTCCACTTGGTGGATGCTGTTTATTAGGGGCTTATTCATCAGGATATCAATGATTTTATTGTAACCACATTGCTTAGTTTGTGCAACAACTGCTGTGACGTACTCATAGTGATTGGTACAGTGGGTCCCACATGAATTTTGGTGTCCCTTCAGGTGAAGTGGAAGAAGTACGAGGTAACAAGTCGACCAACAGGGAGGGTGTAGATCGGTCATGTGTGAGTCAAGACGCAAGTGTTGCTGCAATTAAACGACCTTCTGGAAGTCAAGAAGGTATGGTGGGGTCACCACGATGCATCATGTGTAATTACAATTGCCCTTGGTTGAGCTAGCTATGACCTTTGCATGTATTGTTTCTTTTTCAGAACTTTTAAGTTTTCATTGTTTGGTATTTTTCAGATGATAAGTTAAAACAATCTGCAAGTAAGCGAATGAGAGGCTCAGATTCTTTCCACGCCAAGCCCTGGGAGCATGTTGACCACGTGATAATGAATTTACCTGCTTCTGCTCTACAATTTCTTGGTAAATGGTCTTTGCTTCTCTCTATGCTATCTATTCTCCCTTTTATAGTTCCAGGATTGCTAATGCTTTGAGGTTGATAAGATCTTCTTGACCTCTCAGGGTGAAATTTTTCCTAGAAGACCAAAGACTTGAAAATCTTGTTCTATTTGTGAGAATAGATTAACCAATTCAAATAATTCTCAGACCCTTTTTTTTAATGGGTGAACTGAAGTTCCCCATTTTTTTCTTCTCTGTTTGTGCATTCTGTGTTTATGATAATTTGCTTTATTCATCCATTGGGGGGTCATATAGAGAACAACTCTAATTTGACTTGGAGAATCAAATCTCAGCATTTGCTGAAAGCTTGTTTTTTAGGTTGTCCTCTCAGTATCTAGTTTTCTGATAACCGCTAATATCATTTCTTTGGTCTCTGTAGAAATTAGTGATTCAGCGAATCGGCATGTCTAGAGTTTTACTTTGCTTAGCCAAAAAGAATTGAAATGTGAGAAATTAAGAATTGTTTGAATTTCTCTTCAGATGCATTTCGGGGCCTTATCCATAGGAGATACTGGAAAGGATCGTTACCTTGGGTTCACTGCTATTGCTTCATGCGGTCAAATGAGACAGAAGAAGTGATAATTTCAGTGAGTATCTTCTGCAGAAATGTGGTTTTTGTTTTCCGCCATTCTTTGATATGTTATTCATGGCTATGTAATTTCTGCTGACATCTTTTGGATGCCAAACTTCTTGCGTGGTTTATGCGAGTATATTGTAGGGGCTGATAGGTGATATAGTCTCTCTAGGTGAGTTCCAGGCTAGAATTTCCGAGCCCGTACATTTATCTAAGATTAGTTTCATGAACCCAAATTTTCAGGTGTACTCATAGCATTTTGAAATCGCCTGTATAGCTGATTGACCCTGAGTTTCTGCTTAATCCTGGTATTCTGTTTATTAGCTGCACCTTGTTACACCTTTTTAAGCTATGCAGTGCCATGCATAAAAGCCATACTAAAAAAATACTTTGAAAGATTAAAACTTTGAATTTAACAATACCAATTGCCATACTAAGACCAGTGTATGAATGCTGTATATATTGAGAACAAACTCTAACCTCTACTCCGTGTGAACTTGACTGCAATTGCCCCTGGGCATCTGGGTTTGCTTGCTCCCGCTTTGGTAGAATTCCCATCTAAGTAGACTGCAATTTCCTCAATTATTCACTCTAAGTACTGTTTACTTGGACATTAATACATCGTAATGTCAACTCTGTTGTGAACTGTTTTGCAGGAGGCAGAGAGTGCCTTGAATGCTCGTATACGAGATCCAATATTCCATAGGGTTAGAGATGTTGCTCCAAACAAGGTATAATTTAGTATCAGGACTATTTTTTTTTCCCCTCTACCTTGTAATGCTATTACATGTTTTCTATCATGCATTTTCCTCTATCACTCCTGTTTTTTTTTAAATCTGCTTGATCATGCAGGCAATGTTCTGTTTAAGCTTTAGGTTGCCAGAGGAAGCATGCTTCGATGAAGAAGTCACTAAAAGTGTCCATTCTGTTGGCAGGGAGTCAAAAGAAGAACTATAGAATTTGAGTCCTCGGCGTCATGGTTGACCCTACGGTGGGGATTGTGTAATTCTTCTACCTAACTTAACGCCTAAGCGAGGATTGAAAAGGTAAACGGAAAAGACATAGGAGCGTAGGTTAAAAGAGAAACACTGATCTAATTTATCGTTTAAATTCTCCTCTAGTATTGGACTGGAAGTGTATCCTACCCTCACAAGATGTGTAGTTTTGGACTGGAATTTTGGTTGTAGTGCTTGATATTAGAACAGTTGCTTAGTTCCGCGTTTGACGTTGCAGATTGCACCTTAATCGTGTTTGGAAGTGGATATTTGGTTTTTATGAAGTGGAAGGTTAAAATTGATTTTTTGACAAAGTTGATGGATGACATCATTGTAATCCGTTAGGTTTCTCACGGTGGGTTAACAGATGGGGTTATATTTTAACGGAATCATAAAGCTAAAGGAGCGGGTTGTAATTTCTAGGACCCTCAGGTGTCCTCGTGAGTCGTGGCTTAGTCAAGAACCTCAGGAACCGGGAGGTTGGTGTAATTTACCCTACCTAATAGAAAATCATGATTTATTTTTGTTGTAACTTACCTTACCTAATAGAACAAAACAAATAAACATGAAAATTCTGGCGGAGGCAGGATCTTCTGTGCCGAAATTTATATCTCTATGCCAATGGGTTTTTTAGTCGTTAGATTTAAAACATCTTAAAAAATCACACAATTTAATGACCGAAAAATCTCTCAGCACAGAAGTATAGAAATTTTCGAGACGGAGGAGATCGAACCCTTTTGGAATACATATCCTTACTAGGAATTGCATTACAGCTCTAAACTAACTTTGCCTTTTCTTTGCAACCATGACACTTTATTTGGTTGTTGATCGGATCCACGACATTGATGACAGATGGAAAAGCTATAAAGAAAGAAAGAAAAAGTGCATGAGAATGAAACACGTATATTCATGCTGGAAAGTCTCGAATTCAAGAAGAATCTTATCTATATCCTCTCTCAAAAAGCAAGTCAATGGCTGGTCTGCAACTTTTCTCGGGTCCACCCCTTTGTCCTCCCACTTATGTTTTTGGATTGGATCATCAAGTGGCAGGGGTTTTGTAAAGGGTATGAAAATCAGCATGCGCAAATCAAAGGAAAATATATTTCACCGTCAAAAAAGTCTAGGAACACAATTTTTGGATATAATTCCAGGTATAATTGTGTCCGGAATCATTTGATGTGTATAGAATCACATGCATCGGACGATTTTAAACATAATTTTATCTGAAATACTATTGTTTTAAAGTTGTGTTCTTACCATTGCTCTTTTATCATTGGTTCACATCTAGGGGCGGAGGCAGTGAGAGACAAGGGGAGGCAGCTGACCCCACTGCCTCCCAAATTTTCTAGCGATAGATTTAATTTTTATCTCATTTTTACTCATTTGACCCCACTTTAAATTTTATTTTGCCCCAACTCATATAAGTGTTTTGTACTTAGGAAAAAGAGAGGTCAAAATAGAATCACCACCCCCAAAATCCCCCAAACGTCAGTTTCATTCATTCTTTAGGGGGCAAATTTCACTCAGACCCCCTGAGGTATCTGACAAAGACAGATAGTACCCCCAGTTTTGAGAAATGACAAGGACCTCCCTTGTCAGAAACGGAACCCAAACGGAGCTAACCATGAACTTGGAATTACTTTTATGCCCCTCAGTAAAATTCAGATCCTTCACGTGGGTTTGCAGGAGTCTGTGACAGGAGAAATTATTCGTTGCCACGAGGGCAACACGTGGACTTAGCCAGGTGGTGCCTCCCACCAATAAAAATTCGCCCTATTGACACACGATTCTTCTCTCTTTGGACACAGCTTTCTCTCATAAATGAAGTGTTCCAAATTACAATTCGTTTAAATGGGTGAGAAGATTTTATTTTATTTATCATTAAATTCTAAAGGGTCATAATTAAATTTTGACTATAGGGCTCTCATTGATTAGCCCTAAGAAAATCGTAAAATCAAATATCTTTTAGGACTAACCAACAAGAGCCCTAAAGTCAAAATTTAATTATGACCCTTTAGAATTAAATGATCAAAAAAATAAAATCTTCTCACCCATTCAAACGGATTGAAATTTGGAACACTTAATTTTTCAACCTGTAGTTTATATATTAAAAAATATAGTTAAAAATTAAGTGTTCCAAATTTCAATCTGTTTGAATGGGTGAGAAGATTTTATTTTTTTGATCATTTAATTCTAAAGGGTCATAATTAAATTTTGACTTTAGGACTCTTGTTGGTTAGTCCTAAAAGATATTTAATTCTACGATTTTTTTAGATTAATCAACGAGAGCCTTATAGTCAAAATTTAATTATGACCATTTAGGATAAAATGATCAGAAAACTAAAATATTTCTATCGGTTCAAACGGATTGAAATTTGGAACACTTAATTTTTTAACCATATTTTTTAATATATAAACTACCGGTTGAAAAATTAAGTGTTCCAAATTTCAATCCATTTGAATGGGTGAGAAGATTTTATTTTTTTGATCATTTAATTCTAAAGGGTCATAATTAAATTTTGACTTTAGGGCTCTCGTTGGTTAGTCCTAAGAGATATTTGATTCTACGATTTTCTTAGGATTAATCGACGAGAGCCCTATAGTCAAAATATTATGACCATTTAAGATAAAATGATCAGAAAACTAAAATCTTTCTATCGGTTCAAACGGATTGAAATTTGGAACACTTAATTTTTTAACCATATTTTTTAATATATAAACTACAGGTTAAAAAATTAAGTGTTCCAAATTTCAATCCGTTTGTATGGGTGAGATGATTTTATTTTTCTGATTATTTAATTCTAAAGGGGCATAATTAAATTTCTCTTTTTTCCCTCCTTTGACATGGAATAAAGGGTAAAGTGGGGAAAACAATTGAAGATGTTGCTGACATCATTCTTTTCCATCCCTGTCACTAACGGAGGGCAACGGAATTTAAGAATTTGAAACCCAAAGTGTGAAATAAGGGAGGTCCCTGTCATTTCTCAAAACTAGGGGTACTAGCTGTCTTTGTCAGATACCTCAGGGGGTCTGAGTGAAATTTGCCCTTCTTTGGGAAAAAAAAAACCTAGGCTTCTTTTGTTTCTACCTTTCGGAAAAAACTAGTTGGGCACTTTCGAATCAACTAATGAATTTCATCAGGGATATGTGTTCTAGTGAGGAGCTTTCGGATTTGAAAGAAATTAATGACCTTGCGGAGAAGATGGTTGAGACCCGAAGAGATACGACATATTCCATGGTGGATGATGCTATGGTGTCCCCGATCATTTTGGGGATACTGTAATTTTTGGCATAACTGGACCATTACAAGCATAACCAAGACCAGTGATATGTATAACCAAGACCTTATAAAGGCATTACTCCCAAAATTCGCAGAATTTTTTGGAGATTTTGGGAGTTATGCCTTTGTAAGGCCTTGGTTATACATATCATTGGTCTTGGTTATGCTTGTAATAGTTCGGTTATGTCAAAAATTACAGTGTTTCCAAATTAACTAGGGACACCATAGTTTTTCCCTTCCTGGGTTTATGGCTTCTTACTTTGGCCCTTATTTTACCAGTTGCTACTGCCACATAGAGAGAGCATTTTCCGCTATGAAGATTGTAAAGTGTATGTTTCAAAATCGTATATGTGATCAATGGATGCATGATAATTTGGTTGTGTATTTAGAGAGGTATTTTTTAAATCATTACAAACGAGACTATCATCTATCGTTTCCAAAGTATGAAGTCGTCGAGGTCAATTGTGAATCAAAACTACATTTGTTATTAATATATATCTACTTTTTGATTAACTTGTTAATCTAATTATTTCTTTCAAATATCAACTAGAAAAAGTGAATCATACATAGTTCAAATTTTCGACCCCACTTATCGAAAATTTTGGCTTCACCACTGTTCACATCATTTGGTTGGCAAGATTTTAAATGTCTCTATTAAGTTTCATTTCCATCAGAATTAACCCTAGCACTTGATTTCCTTTTTCCCCTATTATCTTACATTGTTATTCTAAACGGACCGGATAGAAAATACGTGGGAAACTAGAAATACCAATCGTGTAATATTGTGAAAAGTTATATGTGGCCTCTAGCACATCTGATTGTATCCTTTGACTTTTAAGGGAGACATCTGGGGTTTAACGTTTGGGTTCGAGTCTATGAAGAGACGTCAAACCCCCTTTAGCTATTAACATACTAACTTTCTACTAACCCCCACAGATGTACTCCATACAATATTGACAGGAAAGAAAATGTTTGTGAAATAAATCATGTAGTGACACATAATTTTCTCCGTTTGTAATTCGATCTAGCAAAAGATGAGTACATTGCAAGTTGCAGTCCAAATAGGCTACAAAAAGGTGGATAGCATTTAGGAATTACCATTGTATATATAGACTTATAGTCAAGTACTTGTAGATATAAGGACAGACTTTACAATTTTGTGGCACAAAATTACATGTTTATGATAAGTACATAACTGAATGAATATATAACCGCTGCATTAAGAAAGGAATCTTCCATTCTTTTAATCTCCCCACTATCCCCTGTCCAATCCCTTTCCACATTTTTTCACCTCCCTCCTTAGCTTTCTTCCCCTTTCTCAAAAGCCAAGCATCAAAATTCCGAGAGAGAGAGAAAGAGAGAAATCGATCTCATTCTTCTTTGTGTATATATACCCACTACAAACAACAAGAAAATTCCCCTTTCCTTCCTTTTCTTCCCCCTCCCAACTGTCTCAAATCAATCCTTATTGATTCATTCAACAAAGATTGAATCAAGAAAGATTCAAAGTCACCCCCATTGAAATACCCAATAAAGGAAAAGAAATGGTGGACTCAAAATCCCAGTACTGCAGCTATGATCAATTGCTACTGATCTTTTGGGTCATTTTCTTGACAGAATTAGTAGGGAGTGGGTATGGAGTGGGAGTGAACTGGGGAACCATGGCAACCAACCAGCTGCCGCCGGAGAAGGTGGTGGAGATGATGAAGGCAAATGGGTTTGACAAGGTGAAATTGTTCGAGGCAGATGGGAGGATTATGCAGGCATTGATTGGGAGTGAGATTGAAGTGATGGTGGCAGTGCCTAATTACATGTTGCAGAAGATGAGTGAGGACCCTGGTTTTGCTGCTGCTTGGGTTGAAGCCAATGTCACTAGTTATTCCTACTCTGGTGGTGTCAATATCAAGTAACTATTGAGTAAAAACAAGTTTTTATTTTATTCCAAATCTATATCGAATTTTTATTTACAACTCATTTGTTCAGACCAGCTTACGTGCATCTCAAGGTCCTCAACTAATCTTGAGAGCCCAATCTCACCTCCCACTTTTTTTTTTATCTGCAATTCACCACCCACTTATAGGAAACCTAATTAAAGTCAGAGCAAAGTTCTGTATGGTGGCGATTGTTTTACCCTCATCCATATTTTTTCTTGGTCCTTAAACCCATTCTTGTCCTCTACAGTATATATAGCTAGCTAGTCTACGAGGCTAAATTGACTTGGGTGGAGTAGTTTCTGTTTCTTTCATACAATTGTGAATTGTCTATCTTATTCCTTCCTTATTTCTTTACATTCTTCGTTGCTCATATTTTTATTTGTTGAATTCATGCTTTTCGAGCTTTGTTTGGATCTTTAAAAAATATTTCAACTCTCTTTAGGTTTCCGATTTCCGTCGATTCCTTTTCTTTCTTTCTTTGAGTTATTCCTATGTTTTTCATTTTCCCAACTTTATGCTTAATTATGTAATTTTGATCATCGATATGTGCTGTTCATGTACGTACTAATAAGTTTTGAAAAGTGCCTGATGTATTTTCCAACTTTATGTAATTCTCATTCCATTTCTGACACATGTACTTATAGTTTGACTATAGTTTTATCCAGTTTTGGTTAGCTACCTATACTAGGGCAGCCGCATTTATCAAAACCATAACCCATTATCTGTGGTTTGAGCAGCTTGCCTTTTCCCATATCCACTGGATTTTTCTATTTTTTTCAAGACTGATCATTTTTTTCAAAATAAAAACAAATTTAGGTCTAAAAGCCCTCTAAGGTTGAATGAAAACTGAAAATACCCACAGACCAATAAAATTGTTATTCTTCTCGTTTCTGATTCGGCTTCTATCTCCATTTTGGTCCCGCCCGGCCTTAGTTAATTGATCAATCGCAACTTCAACTTAAATTTAAAAGAGAAAAGACGGAAGAAGGAAACCTTTATGTCAAATATTTCGTTCATCAACGGTCTGTTGAAAAGAAAAATAAATTAAAGTCTTTATTGAGCTAGAGGGACGTCAAATTAATATTGGGATGGATACCATTTGTACTGTAGACCTACAAACGGTACCAATCAAAACCGTTTTGACGAATGGAGATGGAAAAAAGGGTAAATAAAATACTTTCCCTCATTAAAGCCAAATCAGGCAAGGCTGTTTGAACCCAGTTTACTCGAGCAATGAGCTATATATATAAGATCGACTTGAAACTCCAAGTTTTATATGGTTAATTTGAAATAAGCCTTATTATTAACCCATTACAAGCCGAACTTGCGTAAGTGAGCAACAATACTCCAGACTTGGCCAGGTTAAATATGAAATTGTGTTCAAATTTAAGCGTTTAGCTACTTTTACACTTTGAATCAGTTTATTTGACGAGACTAATAGTAAAAGAATATAATTTAATAGAATTATATATAATTTCATTAGAATATATAATAGTAATAAGATTAATAATATCGCAACCCTTTAACCTTTGGCATACCCTACGGTTTTATACAATTATTTGTTCGAAACATATTTAATTTAAATTCTGAAAATGCAATCCACTTAATTAGATAATTAACATAGTAGAAATGAGATGATTATTTGATAAATAAATAAAAAACAGATATGATTATGTTTTGAATCTCTCTCTCTCTCTCTCTCTCTCTCTCTCTCTCTCTCTCTCTCTCTCATCACTTTGTTTTGCAGGTACGTGGCCGTGGGCAACGAACCCTTCCTCAAAACATACAACAACACTTACCTCCCCTACACCCTCCCCGCCTTAAAAAACATCCAGCAAGCCCTAACCCACTCCCACCTCTCCTCCACCGTGAAACCCACCGTCCCTCTCAACGCCGACATCTACTTCTCCCCCGACTCCTCCCCCGTCCCCTCCTCCGGCGACTTCCGCCCCGACACCAAATCCGCCACCCTAGAAATCGTCAACTTCCTCCACTCCGTCGACGCCCCGTTCACTGTCAACATCTACCCCTTCCTGTCCCTCTACCAGAACCCCAACTTCCCCCTCGACTTCGCCTTCTTCGA
>BPLS01000710.1:162060-204301 GCA_019656275.1 Rhododendron kiyosumense
GTGAATGCTCTTAGGGACATGCTCTACAATAAAAGAAGGTTTTATGAATTTTCTTACCCGAACGTGGATGACATGCTTTATAATTGAACCAAAGACAAAATTAGTGGAGATGCACGTGAGTTAACTCAAAATTCTGACTGCCATAAAAAAAATGTTTTCGAATCCTTAACCTCGTCTTTGCACAATTTGTTTTTGATGTTCTTACCAACTTTATCTTTAATTTCCCAAGATAATTGTCTTTTTTTTTTTCCTGACAAAATTCAACCTCCATTCATATCGTTACAATATAATAATAAAAATTGCTGTCTACGGTGTATTTTCGCTTAGTCTATTCAGTTATACATAACTACTGAAATTGAATTAGCAAAACATAATTGTTCTTTCTATAATCATAATAAAAACCAAACTTGAAAATATAGACAAGAAAAGGAATTTTTATGTTTTTAGTAATTTTTTTGGTGCGAAGAAAAAAGGGAAATTTTCACTCAACCAATCTAAACCCTAAAATTACGTATCCCACACACGCACGCTACCTAGTATAAATACCCGTTTCTGGTTCCTTCTTCTCCTGTTTGCACAATCTGCTCTTGATCCTCCTCAGACGTTATCTTCAGTTTTCCTTAGAAAATTCTCTCATTTTCCCGAGAAAATTCAACCCCCGTTCCTCCCGTCACAATCCGATTAAAAAAATCCCTATCTACTCTTATCCGAATCCACAATCTCCTCTCCTTCGTACTCTCATCACTTTCACCAGTCCAATCTGTTCGATTGCCCAACAAACTCCATCTTAACCTCACTTAGCCTCGTGCCAATTTTATCTTTCACATCAGTGTATCTATTTATTTATTTCCTTTTAATTTGATTGCCGTACGTTTTGAATTGCTGGAACTTCGATCTTCGCCTGGGATATCCATAACGATTCGTTCTTTGCAGTTTTGTATATACAAGAAGGTATATATTTATATAACTGTATTTGGAATCGGAACGAAGTTTCGTTTGATCAGATTTGAGTCGAGAGAATGGTGGGAGGAGGAAACAGGAAGGACGAGTCGTTGGTTCTGAACAGCTCGAACGTGTTTGCGGCGCTCGGAACCCTAAGGAAGAAGAAGAAGTCCGACAAAGAGCAACAAGGCTCGTCGAAGAGCAAGAGCGGTTTGAAGAAGAAGCAGGAGGAGGAGGAGGAGGAAGAGCGCAAAAAGCAGCAGGTTTTCTGGGCTCCAACGCCACTCACGGTGAAGTCATGGGCCGATGTTGATGACGACGACGATGACGATTACTACGCCACCACGGCTCCGCCTCAGGCCGTTTGGGCTGGTGCCGCGGATCTGGAGCCTAAGGCCAAGGATAGCTCCACCCCGGTAGAGGTGCGGAATCTTTGGATACTCTATGCAAATGTGTTGAGACTCTACTGGGTTTCTATCTGTTTTAGGATTGCAACTTTTTGTGGGACTGAATTACATCATGGATTTTAAAAGAAATTCGTGTTGCAGGGCTTCAGTCTTGAGTAATATTTCACATTGCACCCGCATAAGCGGATATAGGAACTAGGAAGGTCATTGAGTACACAACCGTCCCTCCCGCCCTAACGAAAGATTAATAAATGCCCAGGGGCCTTTCTCCACCACCAAGCGCGCGGCATCTGCACGATGCCACATTAATGTGTGGTGCAAAAAGCCCCTGGAGCACCTGTGGCAGTGCTTCGGAGCACTGGATAATCACTCCTCGCTCAGGCTCCCCCATGAAATCTGGCTCTGATACTATCAGACCTGAGTTTCATGATCCCTCACGAAACCATTTGGTGTTATGAGGTGCTTCACCACAGCTTTTATGGCATGGGAATTGCGCCTGACATTTTGTACCCAACAACTCTTCCCGGTTTTTATACCCACAACTGTCCTTGTTACCACCTGTTTTTCACCATCCCTCCTGAGATAAATTTGTGTTAGGAAGGAGCCGTTGTATAGGCATCAGATGTTGCACCATTCACAATGAATGTTACCCAACAGTATTGAAGACATGTAACATGTCCTGCCCATGGTTGTATATGACTGTTTTTTGAGAACTTAAATTGTGGTAGGACAGTTTGTTTGTTCGTTTTCCATATCCATTCCGATGTGAAATGATTGCGTTTTGATTGGGCACGTGCATTGACTTTCACTGGCTCTTTGTCAATGCTAATAGAATGACAAATGCTTTCCCGGAATTTGAGAACGTCAATTCCTTGCTGGCACGATTTCCTTAACATATCATTAAATATGACAGTTATAACAAAGAATCAATTAGGAGTTGTTCCTATTTGTGGTTGTGTTTCTAGGATTATTCTTATCGGTTATGTTTTGTTTTGTCTTTTTGTTGCGGGTTCGAAAACTTTAGTTTGTCTGACAAGTGGGTCCCAACAAGTCGACACGTGATTAGTGACCAAGTGATGGTAAGTTAAACTTCAGGCAGCTATGAGGATAGTTATCTGCTTGTTGTGGCGGATCCTCATTTTATGTTGTTTTAAATGGCCTGTTTTGCTTCTCCGGTAGCAATTAGTTAGTTTTGCTCAGCAGTGGCAGACGCAGGATGTATACTCCGGAGGGGCCCGAATCACATGTATTTTTACATTTAATGACCAAAAATGTACTCTATAATATAAATTCTGCCACTTACTAGTTTTGAGACGAAGACGAGATTTTCTTCATATACATGAGCGCATTTAATTTCATTGCCATGACCGAAAAATAGTCAATAACTTGAAATTTTAGGGGGGTTCACACACGTATAGAAACTTTATCTACTTTTTTTTTCCACTCAAAAGACTTGCAAAGGCCGATACTATAGAACTTTTCCAAATTATCCTGAAAATATAGTATAACTAGTGGGAGAATTGGGAGGTGTGCCAGGCCCGGGGCCCCGTTGCAACCCCCTACGTTCGCCCCTGTTGCTCAGAGTTGCAAAGAACAATAAGGGAAAATGATGGCCCAGGATGTGTTTTGATAATTAATACCCGCCAAGGACATGCTGAGAACATTTGAATGTCATTTTCCCAAACAATAACACCCATCATTTTTGGAATGTGGGATTCAAGACATGTTTTCAAAACCATAAACTCTGCAAGACAGCAACCCAAAGCGCCTAAACTCTCTCCCCCCCCCCCAAACCAACCAAAAGAAAAGGAAAAAAAACCTCTATCTTACAAGGAGAAGATATGGTAAACAACTAAAATAGAGAGATCTTGTTGTTGAGATTGAAATTGTGAAAACGAAAAAGATCTGTAATGCTCCTAAAAATGTGTTATTTGATTATTGTGAATAGTAATACCCTATTTTGCTGGATTTAGCTGGTAAAATACGAGATTAATAATATGTAAAAGAAAGACTTACCCCAGCCATACCCATCATATTGCCTTACTGATAATGAAAATTAACCGTGCCCTTACAGGTGCTTGTAAAATTGTCCGATCATAAGTTTAGAAAGATTGCATTTAAGCACTAGTTTCTTATATCTTTTGGTTTAAAATGTGAGCAAAAGCAGAGAGTCAATATTTTACTCAGCAGAAATGGTAAGTTCTTTAATAAGAACTAGAAACGATAAAAGAAAGAAATGAGAGCATTGACATTAATGAAGCTTACTAGGTCACTAAATATCGGATGAGAATCCAGCCATATTAGGCAAGGCATTCTGCATTTCCATACCATCCACACTGTCAGTCTTCTGTGTATTGTATGGATTCCATGTTGAATCACAATGTTGCTATATTGGCTTTGACAAAATGATGCACAATAGTTTGCGGGCTAGCATAGAAGGTGTGCTTTTGTTTGTTGTATGTCTGTATTGTCAATTAGGTTCTGAGCTTGTTATTACGTTCCCGTAGTTGGCATCCTGGAATGTTTAGCTATATGCCTAAGTTTGCACAATTGCTTATGTAGATGACAATGGAAAGGATGTGTTTTGCTAGCTTGTATATGTATTCAATTTATGGCGATTTCAATTTTTTTAAGAAATACGGAGTATCATTTCGAAAATCTGCCAAGTTATGATCATACCTTCCTTTGGTATCTTAATCTACGGAGAGAGAGCTGAGTTTTTTGGGGGCGGTATACTGGATAAATGCTCTGAACTTTAAAGGCTTTGTCAAAGTTGAGAAACTTGAAATACTGGATTGTCCTCTTTGCCATTTTTAGATGCTTGAGATGGGAAAGTGTAATCTTGGACCAATGGCATCCATTGAAAGTGGCCATCCATGGCAGGGTTATTTTCCGACATCTCTTTGGTCTTCTATAAATCCGTTGTAATGAATGCATCTTGAGTTTTGTGGCAGTTCGCACCTGATGAGATATCTCTTGTAGTCCATTGTTGTGATGTTCTTGGTTGAAAGGTCATGTCATCCATTTCCTTCCTGCATCTCCTTTTTTACTCTCTTTCGTCTTTCAGTGATTTCCTATTAAGATATGGAAGAACTATATTTTCCGGAATAAATCATATTATTGTCAGAGGCATCCTATTCCCGTTTGTTAATGGGGTAAATTACTTCCTCCCACCACTCCAAGATAAAAGAGAAGAAAAGAAAAAAAAGGCAATAGAAAGATAAATTGACTAACTCTTAGTTTAGTCAAGTGCGAGGACTAGACTTCGGAGTGTGAGCTTATTTTTATAGCTTGTATGGTGATTCATTTGTTTGAAATCTCACTGTGCCGACGAGCTTGGTTCAGTGATGTGATGTAATTCGCCAAAATATTAGGAAATGCGGAGAATACATCCTGGATTGATATACATTTGGTAACTTGTGGATTCCAGCAAAGTGAGAGTGAAGAAGAAGGTCTTGATGATGTTGATGATGATAACGAGGAAGAAGAACATGACCATGAACCTGAAGTGACAGTAGAAAGGGAGACGGTTGTTAAGAAGCTTGCTGAAGTTTCTTTAGCACCTAAAGATCCAGAAAGGCAGCTTTCAAAGAAGGAATTGAAGAAGAAGGAGCTTGCAGAACTTGATGCCATGCTTGCTGAACTGGGATGTCCCAAGCCTGAGGCCAGTGGCAATGATGACTCCCATGGTAATATAGTAATCTACTCCTATTTTCTTTCGTTAGCATTCCATGTTTAGTCTGATTCTTTTTGCTATAATGTGTCAATGCACGGTCATCAAAGGAAACCGATGAATCAGATCATTTAAATTTCTCCTCTCATTCTTATCCCACTATAATGTGCCACTGCATGGTCATCAAATGAAAACAACAAATCATGGCATTTAAAGGTTTTCCTTCGCTATTTAAATCTAATTCCTTAATTAATCAGTACTTGTGATGATAAATATAAGTAATTATTTTGGTACATTGGTCGTTATCGTACTGAAATCCCTTTCCTGCATATTTCTTGTTTTATTCCCTTCTTGCTTTTGGCTTCAATGTAGCTTAAATTACAAATCTGCTTGTGTCGCTGAATTTGCCCTTAAGAAAGTGACACGAGAAAAGTTCATCTGCCCTTATTTTTTCGAGTGACGGTTTTGTTTGTCCTTATCTAGACTGTTGGTTCAAATGTGTTGGCCTATGGTTTGGATAAGTAGTATTTGATTGGTCAACTGTGTATCTTTAATTCGTATAACGTGAAGATCATTGTCCTATCACTGTTACCTGCAGGTGATGTACGAGAGAAGAAGCTAGATAATCCCACTGGAGAGGTGGAGAAGAAGGAGAATGCTCCTGGGGAGAGCAAAAGCGCAAAGAAGAAGAAGAAGAAGGATAAGTCCTCAAAGGAGGCTAAAGAACAGCAAGATCAGCCCAATGGCACTGACCCCACAAATGAAACTGATGAAGCTGCTGTGACTGAGAAGGCAGAAGTAGATGCACCTGTTGATGTGAAAGAGAAGATAAAGAAAGTGGCATCAATGAAGAAGAAGAAATCAAGCAAGGAGATGGACGCTGCTGCAAAAGCTGCTGCCAGCGAGGCTGCTGCTAGGAATGCAAAGCTTGCTGCCGCAAAGAAAAAGGAGAAGAACCACTACAACCAGCAGCCGGTGCGGTAAGGAAGTTTCTTACTTGGGTATGGACATGTACTTTTCGGTCATTTGGATACCGCAAAATAAACACCTGAGTCTGGGTTCTCTGGGACATGACCTTCAAAATAGAACTTTTTTGGTTTTTCTTTATCACAGAAAAAACGAGTTGTGGACTTATAAAGTTTAGGATTTCTTAGATCTCTTTGATATTTTTCGTTATCTCTCTCTGTATTTGCCAGATTGTTCTGCTAATGTAGGATTTTTTGTGAATGTTTACTCATCTCTGTCTTATGGTCCTTTGGATTGTTATTAATTCTTTCATGTTGCTTACTTCTGTGGTGCTGTCTGACAAACTTGGTGTATCATGCTGTTGGAAAATAGCAGCGCAGTTGAAAATGGTATGTGGTCATGTGCCCTTCTGTTTTGTGTTTATGCATACAATGTCAAATGATTAAAGTGCTTTGTGTGTTTTTGTATGGATATTGCCTGTTTGGCCTCCTTTACGAGCTGCAAACCGTAGAAATTGCAGTTTTTGGCCCTACTACGGTCTGGTTGTTATGGTGAGCGAGGAGTCAGATTATTTATATACTTGCATGCCAGCGTGCACACACGGTAGATATTCAGAGGAGGCAGAAGTAGAGCACTGGAGCGTGGGTCAAGTTCCGGAATTTAAACTCTGCACAAAGTAGTCGTGTCTAGAGGAAAACAATCGGACTTGTAAGTTTTTACAGTATTGGGTAGCAATATGATGATAAATCTAAGACATTGGTTAAAAAAAATACCCATACCGGTACTTATGTACCAGTTAGGACCTTGGTATGTAGAGTAACATTTTCTGATCCGGGATTGTCTTGGGCTGCTGCTACTATCAACTAGCGAGGAAAGGGGACTTATTCCCCTTCTTTATGCCATTAATAAGAAAATACTATAAATATTTATAGGTGAGCCAGATAAATATTTGGATTTGCCCTTAAACAACCCTCTTTCATGCATTTATCACACACTTTCTTCCTTCAATTGTCAGTGAAAGGTATTAGAAAATTCGATGAAAAGATCATGTCCAAGTGAGGAGAAATAGCCTCAACTGCTTAACACCAGAAAGCCTTGTGGAATTCCCCCTTTGTCTGGCCCATTGTCTTGGCATGCCAACTGTTTGAGAACATTTCTCTTGAATATTCTACAAATTCCACCCCTCGACATGACTTCCTCTCATCATACACCATGGCTCCATGGGTTCAAGAGCTTCATTTCCCTCACCTCGATCCCATCCCCATAACTATAGATCGTACCTTTCCGGTCATGCCGGCAGGTCCAATTCCGGTCTCCCCCGGCGACACCCTCTACCTCTCAAACCTAGACGACATGATCGGATCGCGTGTTTTAACCCCAACAGTATATTTCTACAAGTCGAATGAACATAATTCCACCCACCCACCTGTTATGAAAACCTTACTTGACGCTCTTGCTAGAGTTTTAGTCCCATACTACCCTTTCTCAGGCAGGCTCAGAGAGGTGGAAAATGGGAAACTGGAGGTGTTTTTTGGACCAGACCAGGGGGTACTAATGATAGAAGCCCACTCAGATATTGCGTTAGCTAATCTAGGTGACCTTACAGTCCCAAACCCTTCATGGGCACCGTTAGTGTACAAGTTTCCCAATGAAGGACCATTCAATGTTATTGACACTCCATTACTAATAGCACAAGTGACTTTTTTTAGCTGTGGTGGCTTTAGCCTTGGCTTGAGAACTTGTCATTGCCTTTCTGATGGGCTTGGTGCAATGCAATTCCTTGCTGCTTGGTCTTCAACTGCGAAAGCTGGGGTTTCTGTAACAATCCCTAATCCATGCTGGGAGAGAGAATTTTTTCGGCCTCGTGAACCCCCTCTTGTTGAATACCCACATTTTGAGTTTATGAGAATTGAAGATATGTCTAGCCTATCAACGACTCTTAGGAATAACAAGATGGTTCAAAAGTGTTACCGGATTAGCAGGGAATGTCAAACCCATCTAAAGAACCTTGCCAGATCAGCTAAGGATTCTGCAGTCACTACCTTTGATGCCATGGCTGCTCATGTCTGGAGATCTTGGGTTAAATCACTTGATGTAAAGCCTCTAGATTCGAATCTACGTCTAACATTTTCAGTTAATGCTAGGCAAAAGGTCAAAAACCCAAATTTGATTGACGGGTTTTATGGTAATGTCGTGTGCTTGGCATGTGCCATGAGCACGGCTAAGCTTGTCAAGGGTTGTCTCTCAGAGGTGACCAAGTTGGTTCATGGGGCTCGGATAGGCATTTCGGAAGAGTATTTAAGGTCAACAATAGATTATCTTGAGGTGGAGAGGCCAAGGAGGATGGAATTTGATGGGAAATTGTCAATAACCCAATGGACTAGGTTTTCAATCTACGAATCAGCAGATTTTGGATGGGGAAAGCCTGTATATGCTGGCCCGATTGACCTGACTCCAACACCGCAAGTTTGTGTCTTTCTCCCCGAGGGGGAGGTTGATTCCAACGGGGCAATGTTGGTTTGCATTTGCTTGCCGGAGCCAGTTACCGATAAATTCCGAGAGTTTTTGAGTCTTGTGGATTGAGATGATAAAATTGAGATTCCACAAACTCCCTTTCAAAAAAATAAAACAAACTAAGATATCAAACTGCTGAGTGCTGTATCCCATGTTGATCTTCAAATCCAGCACCTGTAATCAAGCGTGCTTGAGTTTATTGCACATTATTTCGAAGTGTGTGATTTTCTTTGCAATGTGTTTTCCACAAATGTTTTGTGTAGTTTGGCAATGGTTGTTTCGCTCACCTTATGTATTTTTCCTTCTTCAATTACGATCAATCCCTTAGCCCCTCGATGTTCGAGAGTTACAAGAATCTTTTATCCAATTTGAGTTTCGTCCAATCGGAATTTGGCTTTTCATGTTTCAACTTCTATTAGTACTACTTGATGACAACTAGTCTTTGGCCGAGCGTCGTGTTCTAGATAGTATCGCGTTCGGTTAATTTACTAAGCAACTAGTTGTGGCGATTATGTACACAATAAATTACAATGGAAAAGTCGGGAACATTGAAAAATTTCTACTATCATAGCATTTTTTTGAATTGTTGTAGTAGCGGCCGCACTCACCAGTCACCCCCGATTTCTCTCATTGAACCAAAAGTTTTTTTTTTGAATTGGAAAAAACGCCTAGGGTCCATTTAATTAGCGAGAAAAATAAAATGAAAAGTGAAAATGATAGAAAGTGAAGTGAAAGAAAAGAAAAGGAAAATAAATTTTTTTCTCACATCTGTTTGATTATAATAGAAGCTTTGCAAGAAAATAGTAGAGAAAATAAGTCGATATCATTGTTTGGAGGGAATAAAATTGCCGAAATTACAAAAGAATAGGTGGAGGAAAATTAAATTTTCCTGCACTTTTTGTGAGAAAAGTAAATCAAACTCTCATGCTCTCGAGTTTTTTAACACAAAAAAGAGTATTTTTTTCCTTTCTTGCATTTTCTATCATTATCTCGCTAATCAAACAGACCCCTAAAAGTATGGAGTATAGATTCGCTCTCTCCCTCTCTCTCAACCCTAGCCAGTTGCTACCACAGCTCCTCTTCTCCCTTCAACTCCCCCTGTGGTTTCCATACCCATGTGCGGTGCGGCGGGAGGGGAAAACCATGGTACTATTCCAACTCCCTTTCTTTGTTTTTTCTTTTTTTTCTTCGGTCTCTCTAGATCAATGACGTGTCGTCTGATCTGTGAGAGTTTTGTCTCTCATTTTATGAGAGTTCTTAGCTTCATCTCTGGACAAATTGTCTACGGATCGGATTCTTTCAATCGAGATTGTTTTACAACAATATTTGTACTTCAGCATTTTATCCCTATACGATGTCTTTAGCGAGCCAACTTGTGGTGGCTTGGCAGACCTGTAGTTTTTGGGAGTTCATTGGTGTGTTCATACTTGGTTGAAGTGCATATGATCATTTGGATATTTGGTGTCTTTTGTCCTAAACTTTACACTTTTTCTAGTTTGAGACTCCTAATTAGATGTTAGACAGTTTAAAAGTGTTGCTATTGCGTTAGGATGAAAGACATCGATTGCCTTATGATTTACTCGTTTGGTATTTGTTAGGCTATTAGTTTGATTTTGTCCAAATTTTTTTATAATGATCTCTATTTTATAAGTACTGTTGGATGTTTATCAGCTTTTAAAAAAAATACGATCTTCTCACCTTTTAAAAAAAATATAAATGGACCCCTAAAGATTACCAAACACAACAATAATATAGCGGGCTGGTCGTGGCCGAATGACAAACCCACAACAAAGTGGATAATCCTGCTGTGGGCCGAAGTAGCGAGCCAATTGACCCATCTCTTGCCGTACCCGAAACTCAGCTCCCCCTTTAGCTGGATCCGTTTCACCTCTCTCTCTCCTCTCTCTCTCTTCCCCAACCCATATACACAGGAAGCACCCCCCAAAAAACCTTCCGCATCAGTCGATCAAACCGCCATTCCATTCCATACCCCTCCTACTCACTCTCAATCCCAATTCAATTTTTCCTACTCCCATTAATTCCTTCGATCTCAATTATTATCATCATCATCATCCTCGTCTCCTATACCAACCGGCCTACGAACCTCACACATACGCGCTGCACACATACGCTATATATATATAAATATATATTCTCGCTCGATAGGTCAACATTGATCGTGCTTTCCCGTCTCAATCACCTTCATAATTCGCTTCACACAATTGAAATTCCAATCGATCGAATCGCTGGCCAGTGATTAGGTTTGGTTGTTTGGAAAAAAAAGAGGTTCTGCTTTGGTGTTTTTGTTGAATTTAGTTGGGGTTTTTTTCCTTTCAATTTCGCAATCGCCGATGAAAGATTGGGGTTTCTGGAGGCTAGGGTTTGGTCCTGACCAATAAGTGGCAATTTTTCGTGATAATTGGTAAGCACTGGGGGCGAATCAGTCGAGGCAGAGCCCGTCGGCGGGTTCAGGACCATGGTTTTTCCTTCGCCCTAGCCCGCCCCGGACCCACACGCTCGAGTACCTACCCCACATGGACTTCGTTAGCCGCCACGCCGCCGCCGCACCCGATCACAACCAACACCACCAGCCGGAATCCTCCACCTCAGCACCATCCTCGTCCGCCACTCTGAACCCTACTTCACTCGAAGAACAAGAGTACTTGGCCCGTTACTCCGTCGTAAAACACTCGTGGCGTGGCCGGTACAAGAGAATCCTGTGCCTGTCCCATGTTTCCATCGTCACCTTGGACCCTTCCACGCTATCTGTGACGAATTCGTACGATGTGGGGAGCGACTTTGAGGCGGCGAGTCCTGTTTTAGGGAGGGATGAGAATTCGCAGGAGTTTAGTATTAGTGTTAGGACAGATGGTAAGGGGAAGTACAAGGGTATGAAGTTTTCATCAAAGTACAGGGCTAGTATTTTGACTGAGCTGCATAGGATCAGGTGGAATAGAATTGGGCCTGTCGCGGAGTTTCCGGTACTTCATCTCCGGAGAAGGACCAGGGAATGGGTTCCTTTTGTAAGTTGATTTTCTTTTTTGTGGGCGTCAATATGTCTTCAATTATCTCTTTTGAGAATATGTTATTTGTTTCCTTGATGGCTATCAATTGGGCTTAGTATGATTAGAAGTTTATGTCCTGTTTGTTGTAATTTAGATTCTGGTATTCAAATAACTACTTCTAAAAAAAATGTCTTCAATGTTGTTTTGATGGTAGAAGCTAGATTGGCTTCTTTATAAGTGACAGGACTCCGTTATTTTGCTGAAGCTGTGCTAAGTTATCCTGCTAAGTTAGTTCGCTCTCGCTTGATGACATCATACAAAATCATCTACAGGTGTATGGGCAATATGCCAATGTTATTTCATTTAGACTTCTCAATTTAGACATTCAGCAACACCTGAAGGTAACTGGAAAATGGGGATGCAACAATGAATTTAAGGGTTGGGAAACACAAAACGACTTTTTGCGGATAAAATTTGTAAAGAGAGAGGTTTGTGAGAAAGTGGGTTGTCCATGATCAATGTTATTCTCGTCATTACTAAATTGTTTTTTTGTTTGCAATTATAGGAATTGGCCAAAAATTATATTAAATCGGTAAAGAGAAGTATTAACATATAGCTGCAAAAGTTTCAAAAACTTGAAGCATTTTGGTTTATGGTCACATATTATAGAGGGTGTAATCAAACATTAAGACTTGATCCATATTTGGTATTCAAGCCTAAGATATGTGCATACATGAAATATTAGGTATAGAAATTATATTGCTGACTAGGTACCTAATTAGATGTCAGGCGGCATGAATTTAAACGACATCGACATTCCATTGTAGTCCAAGCGCCTTACTTTCTATTCTGTAGATGGAAAAACTCATTCTATTAATCATAGATTCATGAGAGTGCCTTGATAATAGTTTTTGAGAAGTCATACAGTCCATAGGTTAAAATAGCATTTGTTATTTAGCCTGAAAGATTTTAAATCTGTTTATTTATTTTACATTCCTTGGACTTTTTGAGCTTAAGTTGTTTGCTTACATCTCAGTTTTCTTGGATGCTATGGTACGAGAAACTATTGAATAAAAGCGTCTTACATGATTTGCATAACCAATCTCATGAAATTTGCCAAATAACTGTTTTTCAGTTCAATTATCTAATCCGTGCATGTGCTCAATAGTTGAATTATAGTCTTTAAACTAAATGATGTACAGTCATTTTCTTTTATATGCCACTCTAACTGTTTTGCATCAATAACTCTTATCAAATGTTTTGTACAGAAAATGAAAGTAACTTATGTTGGGGTTGAACTTGTTGAATTGAAATCTGGAGATCTTCGTTGGTCCTTGGATTTTAGAGATATGGATTCCCCTGCAATCATACTTCTCTCTCAACCTTATGGGACAAAAAATCATGAGCATGGAGGTTTTGTTCTTTGTCCTTTGTATGGAAGAAAATCTAAAGCGTTTCAAGCTGCTTCAGGGACTTCCAATGCTGCTATAATATCGAATTTGGTATGGTGCTCTCTGATTTTTGTCAGTTTGCCTGATTTTTTCCATCGTATTCTACCATAGCTCTGGGTAGCAACACAACCACCCGTCAAAGTGGATGCACCCTGCATGATTGTTTAAGTTCACCTATTGAATTATGTTTTGTACTATGAATTATGCTCATTGATTTGATACTAAACGTATTTGTACAGACAAAAACTGCAAAGTCCATGGTTGGGTTGTCACTTTCTGTGGACAGTTCTCAATTACTCTCCGCTGCTGAGTATAGAGAGAGGAGGGGTATACACTTACTAAATCTTTGTGCACTTATGATTCAGTCTTCTTTTTTTCAACCTTCAATATTCTTTCCTTGCACATGATATTCATATGTTGGACAATTAATGTGAATTGAAGCCAAGGAGGCTGTTCGAGCAGAAGAAACTCCTTGTGGGGCTTGGTCTGTGACAAGGTTGCGTACTGCGGCTCATGGAACTTTGAATATTTCGGGTTTGGGTTTAGGAGTTGGGCCAAAAGGAGGACTTGGGGAGCAAGGTGATGCAGTATCTCGTCAACTCATTCTTACAAGGGCCTCACTTGTGGAAAGGCGACCAGCCAACTATGAGGTAAGCAAATAATGCCATTTATTATAGGCTTCAAACACATGCCACAATTTAAGCATGGTTCTCTTGTATTCATGTCAATATCTATGAATTGCTCAATCTTTGTTTCCATCAATGGAATGACGGTTTTTGGTGGTTGTGCTTGCATCATTTGACGAGTTCTGTTGCACATATGTAGGCTGTTATTGTCCGTCCTTTATCTGCAGTAAGCTCTCTTGTTCGATTTGCTGAGGAGCCCCAAATGTTTGCAATTGAATTTAATGATGGATGCCTCGTACATGTGAGGAATCATAAATCATCCCTTTTCTTCTTCTTCTTTGTTTTTTCCTATAAACTCTGCAAACGGTTTGGTTTTCAGGTTTATGCTAGCACGTCTCGCGATAGCTTGCTTGCTGCAGTTCGGGATGTGTTGCAAACAGAAGTAGGTAGATTTACCCTTTCCTAGATGGTTTTTGTTTTTTCACTTGTGATATATCGCGTTGGATGAAATATTTATCGTGATTATCACTTGCCATGCCTTCTGAAATTCTTTTGCCGAAGGATGGCAGTTGTACTGTTTCATAAAATCTGATCTGAATATCAACACAATTATGCAGGGTCAATGTCCTGTACCAATTCTACCAAGGTTAACAATGCCTGGTCATCGTATTGATCCACCATGCGGGAGAGTTAATTTGCTCCGCAAGCAACTTTCTGCTAGACAACGCCCTACTGTTGACACAGAAAGTGCAACCACGTACTTAAAACATTTAGCGGCTGCTGCCAAGGATGCTGTGGCTGAAGGAGGTTCCATTCCTGGATCAAGAGCTAAGTTATGGCGCAGAATAAGAGAGTTTAATGCATGTATACTCTACAGTGGTGTGCCTGCTAACATTGAAGTACCTGAAGTGACTTTGATGGCCTTGATTACAATGCTCCCTGCTGCGCCGAACCAACCCCCAGAGTCGCCTCCCTTACCTCCCCCTTCACCTAAAGCAGCTGCAACAGTGATGGGCTTTATTGCGTGTTTGCGCAGATTACTGGCATCAAGAAGTGCTGCCTCACATGTGATGTCTTTTCCTGCTGCTGTTGGAAGAATAATGGGTTTACTTAGAAATGGTTCTGAGGGAGTTGCTGCCGAAGCTGCTGGACTTATTGCAGTGCTGATTGGTGGTGGTCCTGGGGAGATGAATATACTAACAGATACAAAAGGAGAGTGGCACGCTACAATTATGCACACAAAGTCGGTATTATTCGCCAGCAATAGCAATGTTATTATCCTTACCAACAGGCTAAAACCTATGTCTGTTTCACCGTTGTTATCTATGTCTGTTGTGGAAGTTCTCGAGGCAATGATTTGTGAACCGCATGGTGAAACTACTCAGTATGCTGTTTTTGTTGAATTATTACGCCAAGTAGCTGGCTTGCGGCGTCGGTTGTTTGCATTGTTTGGACATCCTGCCGAAAGTGTTAGAGAGACAGTTGCCGTGATCATGCGTACAATTGCGGAAGAAGATGCAATTGCAGCAGAGTCCATGCGTGATGCTGCTTTGCGTGATGGTGCTTTGTTACGTCATTTCTATCATGCTTTTTTTCTTCCTGCTGATGAACGTCGTGAAGTTAGCCGACAGCTTGTTGCTCTTTGGGCAGATTCTTATCAACCTGCTCTTGATTTGTTATCTAGAGTGCTTCCTCCGGGGCTTGTTGCTTATCTGCACACTAGGTCTGATGGCATTTCACCTGATGACGCACAAAACATATCCAGTCAAGATGGATCGTCATTGAGTAGGAGACAGAGACGATTACTTCAGCAGAGGAGAGGTCGTGCAGGCAAAGGAATAACATCCCAGGAGACTCCCCTGCCCTCTGTTAATAATTACGAAGTTGATCCAGGACGGCAGACGAGTCCTGGTGCTTTTAAAGGGTCAGATAGTTACCAGAAATATGTAGTAGATCCAACTTCTGTACAGGTTGTAGGCACAAACACTTATGCAATTCATAAAGGTGAAAACTTGCGCAGAGAGTTGCCTTCTACTGGTGCTACACAAGCAGATTATTTAGAATCAGTTGGTTCAGCAGATGGTCAGCAGATGAATGCAACCGATCTTGTCGAATCAAATGGTTCAACTTCAGTTGATTCTGATCCAAATGTGGTTGCTCCAGCTCAGATTGTTGTGGAAAACACACCTGTTGGATCAGGTAGGCTACTTTGTAACTGGCCTGAATTTTGGCGGGCTTTTAGCCTTGATCACAACCGTGCAGACTTAATCTGGAATGAGCGGACCAGGCAGGAGTTGAAACAGGCATTGGTGGCAGAGATTCATAATCTAGATGTTGAGAAGGAACGTACTGAGGATATTGTGCCTGGAGGGGCAACTGTGGAGATTATGAGTGGGAAAGATAGTGTTCCTCAGATATCGTGGAATTACTCTGAGTTTTTTGTTAGCTATCGTAGCTTATCCAAAGAAGTTTGTGTGGGCCAATATTATCTTCGTTTGCTGCTTGAGAGTGGTAGTAGCGGTCGGGCACAAGATTTTCCATTGCGTGACCCAGTTGCTTTTTTTAGAGCCCTGTATCATCGCTTCCTATGTGATGCGGACATTGGACTTACGGTAGATGGTGCTGTTCCTGATGAAATGGGTGCTTCTGACGATTGGTGTGATATGGGAAGATTAGATGGTTTTGGAGGAGGTGGCGGTTCATCAGTCCGAGAACTTTGTGCTAGGGCAATGGCAATTGTATACGAGCAGCATTATAGTGTAATTGGTCCCTTCGAAGGTACTGCTCATATTACAGTTCTTTTGGATAGGACTGATGATAGAGCATTGAGGCACCGTCTTCTTGTTCTTATGAAGGTACATCAAAATTTAGTTTCTTGCTGCTTTTTCTCCCTTTCCACTACCTGGTTGATAGATGAGTTCCCTGCTTCATCTCTCGCTTGTTCAGTAGGGGCATGAGAGCAAAACTGCCATGAAGGGTCCATGACAAAGAGAGAGAGGGAATGAGTAAGAAATCAACAACTTTAAGGACGTAAATATAACAACATTAGAAGTCGGAAAAAACTGGGATTCCATTTTCTAACAAAAAAAAAGCACAAAAAAGAATCAATTGACTAATAACGGAAAATTCACTGATTAAAATCAGGTTTTGGAAACGAGAGAGCAAAAGAAATTTGGGGGATTAAACCAGATTGGTTTACAGTTTCGTGGTTATAAAATGAAAGCCATAGGGCCAATCTCCATTCTCGTCTGAACTTCTGCGTCGATTGTATACTCGGTGATGTTATCGATACCTCCTTAACCTATTTATGTCATTGTTGGCATACTAAGTGAATATGCTTTGTATGCAGGTTTTAATGAAGGTTCTATCGAATGTAGTTTCATGTGTCTTGGTTGGAGGATGTGTTCTGGCTGTTGATCTGCTGACAGCAGTTCATGAAGCTTCAGAAAGAACTGCTATTCCTCTACAATCTAATTTAATAGCTGCTTCTGCTTTCATGGAACCGCTAAAGGAATGGATGTTTATTGACAAGGAAGGTACACAAGTTGGACCCGTAGAGAAGGATGCTGTCAGAAGGTTCTGGTCAAAGAAAGCTATTGATTGGACAACAAGGTGCTGGGCTTCTGGAATGCCAGATTGGAAGAGGTTAAGAGATATACGTGAACTTCGTTGGGCTCTGGCTATTCGGGTTCCGGTTCTAACTTCAATCCAGGTATTGTTATCTTGCTGGCGTAGTTGATTATAATAAATTTACCTCCAACCAGGCTGAGGTTGTGCTGAACTGCACTCTGTATGTGGTTTTGATTTATCCTCATTGTAGCAGCAGCTTCTCCTATTTTAGATATTCTGTAGATGTTTGGTAATAGAGTTTCATGTTTAATCAGTTCATAATGACTAGTATTATTATGTGCTCTAAGGTTGTGTTACATTATTGACAAGCAAATATTGAATTATGCATGTGGCTGTATCGAATATTGAACTATATATATGTTTGTGGTTATATCTCTGAGTTTCTTACATTTTTCCCATTCTTGCTTCTCTGTGGGGATCTGTTTAATGCAACTTCACTTCATTTTACTTTGTAGAGGTCATCGTTCCTGTGTTTTGTCATCAACTTATCGTATTCATTATAGCAGTAGATAATATCTACTTTTGTTTCCGTTGTATACTATCCTCCTGAATTGTACTAAGACGCAGATTCTGCACCTAGGTAGGGGAGGCTTCTCTGTCCATATTACACAGCATGGTTTCTGCACATTCAGATTTAGATGATGCAGGAGAGCTCGTTACACCAACGCCTAGGGTAAAGCGAATATTGTCAAGTCCTCGTTGCCTTCCGCATATTGCACAGGTGATTTTTTTGCTTTCCCACCCATCACGTGTTTGCTACTGTTGATCTGTTATTAGAGAATTGGGTGTAGGGTTTTTCGCATCGAACAAATATCCGAGTCTAGTATTTGGTGATTGGTACTGATGCAGGTACTCATTTAGAAGCTGTTGATGGCAGCTTTTAAAATTTCCCCATTGTGTGTTCTCTTTGAAGATCTCAAAGTTCGTTTTAGTATTGTATGATATTGCCTTGAGTGTTAGAGCTTGGAGGTACTGTTTTGTTCTTAAGTAATAAAGTTGCAAGTATTGAGTGATTTGTCAATGCAATGCATTGTATATCCGACCACGATGGTTCTATGAATTCGTATGTTTTGATTGATCTAGGTCTTTGAATGCTTTACCCCCGGACCAATTTACGGTTATTTGTTTCAAATTTATGCCTTAGGACATTCGTGTTCATTGGAAGGTGAAATGTTCCAGGTATGAGCTATTGTTAGAGTAAGTGTATTACAATATAAGGTTTTCATATATGGTGGTGGAGCGAAAATTGTTATACAGCAAATATGTGTACAGATGTGGAAATTGTGTTCAATGTGAATTCTATATGGTGAGATGTACTATATGCAGTGAGGGAAGCTGCGACGAGCGTAAAGGTTTGATTGGTTGCTTAGAGACTTTGCATGGACAAGAGTAGTGTGCAGTAATAATGTTTTCAAAGGCGTTTTCTGGGCTCGCCTTGGGGCGCTGGGGTAGTGAGGCACTGCCAAAATGCCTTGGGGCTTAAAAATTTGGGCAGTAAACCACAAAGGCAGTCGCCTAATTTCCTTAGGCGCGCTGAGCCGTACGCCTCAGTCGCCTTTTATGCCCGCGTAAGCCTTAGGAGAGAAATTTTGCTAATCTAATTTTGGTAATTTCCTAATTCAAACCCCCTCTCTCTACTGCCTTGTTGAAGTTGATCATCATCTATAGTCGGGCTCTATTTTTTTTTTTAAACAGTTGTGCTTTGTTTTCCTTTACTAAATGACAAATTGATGTGTTATGTTAATAGCTAATAAAGTGATAAGTTAATAAGATAAAAAGTTAACAACTAATAAAGTGATGTTATAGGGTTTCTCAATTAGTTATTAGTTATTAACTAATAAGGTAATAATAAGTCATTAATTGATATTCTCCTTTATGCAATCTTTTTGAATTAAACTTTCTTTTATGAACTGCACATTTTTTTTGTATTTTAAAGTTATTTTATTAATTTAATTATTTAAAAAATAGAAAATATAAAGGCTTATGCCTCAATGCCTCGGGGCATACGCATTGCCCCATGGAGGGTCAAGCGCCTCGCCCTACGCTTTCGCCTGTGAAAACTTTTGCCAGTATTGCGGAGTTGAATTGACGTGAAGCAAGCAAATGGACCTTGGAATTACTGTGGCAGACATAGGCTAGTTTTCACTTTTTCTCCCGTAACCAACCATGTCAATGCCTCTAGAGGAAAAAAATAGCATGGAAAAACAAAGTGTTGCAGACTGAAATACTTTTTTTTCCTTTTGTTTTTTGGTAGGTAAAAACTTTATTGAAGCAAACAAACCATAATCCAGGAGAGAACCAGCTCTCACTTTTTTTTTGATCCGCATCACTTACAAAACAGAAACAAACCTAGCAAGCTAGGAAAGTAAAGCAACAAGAAGCAACAATTAGAATGGAGATCCTAGAACTAATGTTCCAGGATTCAACAAAGAGCCTATTTGCATCACTACACTTGACGTTTCTCCACGAACATAGACATGCTCTGACCTCCTCCATGCTCTGAGCAGGCAGAGACACACTTTGGAACTGCCTTCGATTACGTTCCCTCCAAATCCAGTAAATTGTGGCAGCCGTGGAAAGTTTACACACTCGATTAGGACAGGAATCAGAAGATTTATGAGCATAGATCCCCTCCAGTTCTCTAGTTCAGCCATAACAGGAATGGTGAACATTGTTCCTAAGGAGAAGCAACTTCCAAACAGCTTGGGATTATGAACATTCAAAAAATAAATGCTCATGGGTCTCCTCTTTATCCTGACAAAGCAGACATACATTGTCACTTACTAGTCTCCATCTATGGAGCCTATCCTTCGTTGATAGCCTCTCCAATATGGCCAGCCATTCTATAAAAGCCCAACGGGGTACGTGATGAGTGAACCAAACACACTTTGCCTCTGGAACCCTTGGAAATTCAGTCCTCTAAACCTGCCATGCCAACTTAGCTGTGTAGATCCCAGTTTTGTGGGGCAACCATTTCACAGAATCAGGGACAGAAGGGTTAGGAATCAGAGAGGGGTCAGTACCAGCAACAATCTCCCTTGTAATAGCACTTCTTGGGTTAGACTTTGATACTTATATGTAAAAGAAGCTTGTTGTGTCCATGGAACTTTGGGGCTGTGCCTTTCTCCTCTTGAATATTTCTCATCTTTCAGTCATACTTCATGCTCATTTTGTTGTCTCATTAATGGTGTTTCTGACACATCTGTATTTGGTGTTGCAAAGCATTCTTCCCCTTTAGGTAGTTATTTCGCGTTGGATGTCATTCTAGAAAATTTTCTCATTTCAGTTAAGCATAACCTGTTTAAGGGAAAGAGAGAAATTGGATATGCTTGGTTATCACTTTGTTATGGTGCATTTCTGTATCCTAAATATCTACGATTGCATTTCCCATAGTTTTCTTTTTAGTACTTGTGTTTTTTAGCATCCATTGATTTTTAGGTTAGATTATCAGCCCAAAATTTTGGTTTAGAATAATCCTAGTGGAGTAGCTTTAGGTAAGAATTAGCTTTGCTTTGAACAAGTATATAAGCTTGTGAATTTTCTCATTACTTTTTGGAGTTGTTAAAGCCTATATTCTGTTGACTGAAAATCAAAGGGATGATCCCTGAGCATCCACAGTTTCTATAAGATTAGATTAGACTATCTAATTTCTATGAAGCTTTTACTGAGGTAGGCTATATTTCTTCTTATTCTGGGTAGGACTTCATTTGGACATTTATTCGTAAACTCCGATTAAGAATATTGAAGCAAGACCCACATCAGTTGCTAGGTTGGAGGCCCTTCTTGTATGATAATAAATACTGTTACGACTTACGTAAACAGAGGTAGCTTGTTGTTCTTCCCTTTCTTCATCACTATGCTTCACTTGACTTGAGGTGGGAAGAATCGTGCTTTCATCATCAATTGGAGCCTTCTTTCCAAACCATTCCATTTGACACACAATTTCATGCCTGCATGTCACAAGTGTATGTGCCTTGCTGCTTCCTCAAAAACTATTGAAACTGTATGGTAGAATCTTAATCTCTCTCATCTTTTCTGTTTCCTTGTTTTGGAATGTAGGCCATTCTTTCAGGGGAACCTAGTGTTGTAGATGGTGCTGCTGCTTTACTGAAAGCTGTTGTCACCAGAAATCCGAAGGCAATGATAAAGCTATATAGTACGGGTGCATTTTATTTTGCTCTGGCATACCCTGGATCAAATCTCCTCTCAATTGGCCAATTATTCTCGCTGACACATCTCCATCAAGCATTTCATGGTGGTGAAGAGGCTTCAGTTTCCTCTTCATTGCCATTGGCAAAACGTAGCGTGCTGGGTGGGCTTCTCCCTGAGTCCTTGTTGTATGTATTGGAAAGAAGTGGTCCTTCTGCATTTGCAGCGGCAATGGTTTCTGATTCTGACACTCCAGAGATCATATGGACTCACAAGATGAGAGCGGAAAATCTGATCCGCCAGGTAATTTGATATGTAGGATAAGGTGCATGAGTGTGGGTTTTTTCATTCATACTTCTTTTGCACGATTATGTAGAACTGAAAATTTTAGTTTGTGTTTCTTTATTTTAGGTCTTGCAGCATCTGGGTGACTTTCCCCAGAAACTCTCACAGCATTGCCATTCCTTATATGATTATGCTCCTATGCCACCAGTGACATATCCTGAACTACGGGATGAAATGTGGTGTCACCGTTATTACCTCCGAAACTTGTGTGATGAAATTCGATTTCCAAATTGGCCAATAGTTGAACATGTGGAGTTCCTACAGTCATTGCTTGTAATGTGGCGTGAAGAGTTGACCCGGAGACCTATGGATCTTTCTGAAGAAGAAGCTTGCAAAATTCTGGAGATATCTTTGGATGATATGTCTAGAGATGATGCCATTAAGAAAAGTTCTTTAGAGACAGCTGAGGAGATACCTAACATATCAAAACAAATTGAGAATATTGATGAAGAAAAACTAAAACGACAATACAGAAAACTTGCAATGAAATATCATCCAGACAAAAATCCTGAAGGGAGGGAGAAGTTTCTTGCGGTGCAGAAAGCTTATGAACGTCTGCAGGTAGACATTGAACCATTATACAAAATTTATGACATTGTCTCTTTTATCAGTATCTGGTTTTGGTTGTTTAAGTGATCAAACGTCTGATGTTATAGTTGTTCTTGGTAAAAGATTCCTCAATTTCTGGAATCTGTTTCTGACATGATTACTTTTAGGCTACCATGCAAGGGTTGCAAGGACCCCAACCTTGGAGGTTGCTGCTTTTATTGAAGGGGCAATGCATTCTGTACAGACGGTATGGGGAGCTATTGGAGCCATTTAAATATGCTGGATATCCCATGCTATTGAATGCAGTCACAGTGGACAAGGATGACAACAATTTTCTTTCTCCTGATAGAGCACCTCTTCTTGTTGCAGCTTCGGAGCTCATTTGGCTGACGTCAGTATTTTTGCTATATCAATTTTTCTTATTTGGTTTTTGATTATTTTTCATTCACTCATTTTTGAGCTTCAACTGAGATTTTGGACACCCTTTCTTATTTACCTGTTTACTCCCATGTTTAGGTGTGCATCTTCTTCATTGAATGGTGAAGAGCTTGTGAGAGACGGTGGAATACACCTACTAGCAACTCTTCTCTCCCGTTGCATGTGTGTTGTTCAGCCAACTACCTCTGCCAGTGAACCGTCTGCCATTATCGTTACTAATGTGATGCGGACATTTTCTGTTGTAAGTCAGTTTGAAAGTGCCAGAGCTGAGATTCTTGAATTTTCTGGACTAGTCGATGACATTGTTCACTGCACTGAACTTGACCTTGTACCTGCTGCTGTTGATGCTGCCCTTGAGGCTATTGCACATGTTTCTGTTTCTTCTGAATTACAAGCAGCCTTTTTAAAGGCTGGTGTGTTGTGGTAAGTTGGTTCATTTGGACTCTATGGTATGTGAATCCTCAGAGCATTTGTGACAACTCTATAGGTTTAACAAAAGAGGCTACTCTTGCTCCCCCGTCTCTTGGGCAATTTTCACTAAACAAAATATAACTTATTTGCTCGGGTTTTTTTGTTGGTTATGATGATACATGACCTGTGATTGTTAAAGACAAGTATTTGAATGGTTGTTCTCATTCATGGAAAACGTTTGCAATCTTACGTTATTATACAAACTGTGTTTCTGATATTAAGCTTGATATATTTTAGGTACCTTTTGCCATTGTTGCTTCAATTTGATTCGACTGCTGAGGAATCTGATGTAACAGAGGCACATGGTGTTGGTGCTAGTGTTCAAGTCGCCAAAAATGTGCACGCTATACGAGCTTTTCAGGCCCTGTCAAGGATAAGTGGTTGGGGTAGAGATGAGAGTTCAACTCCTTATAATCAGGCTGCAGCTGATGCCCTCAGAGCTCTGCTAACTCCTAAACTTGCCAGTATGCTTAGAGATTCATTACCAAAAGGGTTATTGTCAAAATTGAACACCAATTTGGAGTCACCAGAGGTAAGTTCTGTCATGTAATGGATGCTATAATAACTGAAATCTGTAAATTTCTTCTCATTTCTTTTCTATATTTTAGGTGTGTCAAGAATGGCTTTGGTCTTATTTGTTTTCTCATATACATATATTAGTTTTGTGTAATTAACTTGTTTAAAAACCCCGCTAGAGAAGTTTCTAGGTGTTTTTTGGTTTTGCATGACAATGGCAGCTGCCACCAGCCCTTACAGGTTTCGAAAGCATATCTGAAGTTTCAAGGAAAGTTACTAATGTATATATGTCCTTAAGGTCTTGCATGTGCCAACTATTTCCTGGTTTATTGTTTTAGAGATTTTTTTTTTACTTGGTTTACTGGATTTTGAGTGGTACTTCTTTTCCTAATGTTGCTAAAATGTAAATGTCCCTTACAGTGGTATGGTTTTTGAGTAGTACTTCTCTTCTTAATGTTATTATATTCATCATCATTGTTTCATGAGAGCTGCCAGTTGAAAGATGACCTTAATGATGCATTAGATTGTATCTATGCTTGGTTTATTTGGTCAGTGTTGGTTCTCAATTCTCATTATGTTGTACATTTTAATCTCGTTGTAAGTTAGGGCTTGTTCGTTTTTGGGTATTTGGATTTGGGATTTTGGATTTGAATTTGTAATGATTAGGGTAGGGAGATAGGGGTAATGATGGGAGAGAGATAGAGATAAAAAGGAAAATAATGATTGGAGATAGGGGTAGTGAGTGGATTTTGGAGTAGGGTAATAATTTAGAGTCCAAATCCTAAAAACCCAACCGAACAAGCCCTTAGTTTCTTATGGTCAATAATATCTCGTGGAACTCAATACTGTTGTCACCATTTTCTTCGAGAAGTATGAGTGGTTATAGGTTTTAACCCCTGAAATGATTGTGAATGTTCTTTGAAACACATCCAAGGGCCACAAGTTTGGTTGATGATAAAGTGTGAAAACACTTATATTGAACAATAAATGTCACTCTGCCATTCAAAAAAAAAAGCCACTTTTTTCGCTTGAGGCTTAAGCCAGTATCTTTTCATTAACTGCTAATTACATTTAGATGATATTATCTTGATTGATGTGTTTGAAGTTCAAACAATTGATGCCGAATACTGCTATCTGTTTCAATTGCATATAGCTATCATATGAGAAACATATCTTTTTTAGGCATGACGTATATGCATATTCAGTAGGCATTTTACTGATCCTTCTGGTTGCAGATCATTTGGAACTCTTCAACGCGAGCAGAGTTGTTAAAGTTTGTGGACCAGCAGCGTGCAAGTCAAGGTCCAGATGGTTCCTATGACCTGAAAGAGACACATGCCTTTGTGTACGAAGCACTATCAAAAGAACTATTTGTTGGCAATGTGTATTTGAGGGTCTATAATGATCAGCCAGATTTTGAGATTAGCGAACCAGAAACCTTCTGCTTTGCTCTTGTTGATTTTATCTCAAGTCTAGTGTGCAGTACGAAATCTACAGATCCGGATGTTGAGACGATTGGTTCAGACACAGAGGCAACTGAATTTCATACCAATGTTTCCAATGGATCCACAAATGGACAACATTTTGCTGATGATTCTAATTCTACTGCAGTCTCTGATGAAAAAGTTAATGGGAAGGAGGATTTTAAAGTTGTTAAGAAACTTCAATATGGATTGACTTCTCTTCAGGTTCATAATGCCTTGATTTATCTTGAGCTAGAAAGTGACCTTTTTTGGGTGTGTGTGTGTGAACATAGGATTCATCTTGTTTCTGAGAAATTTCATTTTATGTAAATGCAGAATTTACTGACAAGCGACCCCAGATTGGCATCTGTATTTTCTGCTAAAGAGAAGCTATTACCACTTTTCGAATGCTTTTCTGTTCCTGTTGCTTCAGAAAGCAACATTCCTCAACTTACTTTGACTGTATTGTCGCTCTTGACCGCACATGCTCCTTGTTTGGAGGCCATGGTTGCAGATGGATCTAGTCTTCTGCTTTTACTTCAAATGCTTCACTCTTCCTCAGATTGTCGTGAAGGGGTGCTGCATGTTCTTTATGCCTTGGCAAGCACACCAGAACTTGCATGGGCAGCTGCCAAGCATGGTGGGGTGGTGTACATTCTTGAACTTCTTCTGCCTTTGCAAGGTGAGTATTTTTCTTTTTCATTCTGTTAAAAATAATCGTGTGAAAAGTTATTGGGAATGTATTTAATGTTTTGCAGAAGAAATTCCCCTACAGCAAAGAGCAGCAGCTGCCTCTTTATTGGGCAAGCTTGTTGGGCAGCCAATGCATGGGCCCAGAGTGGCTATAACACTGACAAGGTTTCTTCCCGACGGGCTAGTATCCATTATTAGGGATGGACCTGGTGAAGCTGTCGTGTGTGCACTTGAACAAACATCAGAGACTCCTGAGCTTGTTTGGACACCAGCAATGGCAGCTTCTTTGTCTGCACAAATTGCAACTATGGCATCAGAGTTATATCGGGAACAAATGAAAGGACGTGTTGTAGATTGGGACGTACCTGAGCAGGCATCTGGCCAACAAGAAATGAGAGATGAGCCACAGGTATCCTCTATTGCATGCTGCTTTTGCTTCATAGAGGAATTTTTTCACAATAAACCACCAAACAAAGCTTAGCCTTGTGTTGTCCAAACCAAATGAGGTCGGCTAGATGAATTCCTTTCACCACACACACTCATATTTAGATTCATGTCATAAGGATCTGACGATGTTTTTTACATGTTGGCTGACAGCTACCTAACACACAACCCTCCTTTCTCCGAGTTAAGCATGATGCAGGCGGGGTTTTGTTCATGCTCTTTACTTATCAGAATTTTGTGTTTGATGTAGGTTGGCGGAATCTATGTCAGGCTATTTTTGAAAGATCCCAAATTCCCTCTTAGGAATCCAAAGAGATTCTTGGAAGGACTATTAGATCAGTATCTTTCGTCCATTGCCGCCACACATTATGACCAGGCTGTTGATCCTGAGCTTCCTCTGCTTCTGTCAGCTGCATTGGTGTCGTTATTGCGAGTACACCCTGCCCTCGCGGATCATGTTGGATATCTGGGATATGTGCCAAAGCTTGTGTCCGCAGTGGCCTATGAAGGAAGAAGAGAAACAATGGCCTCAGGGGAGATGAAAAATGGAAGCTATACCGATGGAACATTTGAAACTGAGGACTACAGTTCGATGGAGCCAAGTTCACCAACTCCACAAGAACTTGTACGCCTGAGTTGTTTACGAGTTCTGCATCAACTCGCGGCCAGTACAACTTGTGCTGAAGCTATGGCAGCGACTAGTGTAGGAACACCTCAGGTATGTGTGTATTGCGATGTCTCTCATTTCGTTTTCATTTTTAATGTTGTGGTCTTGTGGTCAGCGCAACTGATGTGATTATGGTGCTATGTTAAATAGTGATTAATGATGTGTTTTTTTGCACACTAACTTTGTCCTTTTAATTTGTTTTAGTATTTCTCATAAAGTGTGCTAAGAATCCTTAATGTGCTGTTCTATTCACCTAAAAAGGATTGATAACTGGTTCAGGTCTTTGGCCCTATGATCATTTCGGAATATTATATCTTCTGTCCCGTTGGATGGTTTCATGTTAGAATTATGTTCTTACTAGAGGCCTCCTCCGATGTTGCTGTCACCCGAGTCTGTACTATCATTTTGGTTGTATGTAACTAGTAGCCTTTCAATCTAAAAACCTAAAATAATAAATGTATTGTGTTTGTGTTTCTTTGTGTGCTGAAGCCTAGGTTTTATAGGTTTGTGGATGAACGTTCTCTGCAGAATCATATTTTTGGTCCTGTAATGCTCTGAATGTGCTATGTTTTGCATCCATTCATTTGGTTCTTTTTCTCGTGCTTTCAGGTTGTTCCACTTCTAATGAAAGCTATCGGATGGCAAGGTGGAAGCATACTAGCTCTTGAGACTCTAAAACGTGTTGTGGTTGCTGGAAATCGAGCTAGGGATGCACTTGTTGCCCAAGGACTTAAGTGAGTACCAAACCAAACCAAACCAAACCAAATCAAACCGAGCCTTAAGTCCCAATCACTTGGGGTCGGCTACATGAATCATTTTCCTCCATTGAGCTCTGTCAAGGGCCACTTGTTCACACAAACCTACTATACTCATATCGTTGCGCACCACAACATCTAATGTCAATTTAGGTCTACCCCTCCCCGTAGCATTGCTACCCAAAGCTATCCTATCCGCTCTCTTAACTACTGCATCTCCTGGTCTATGGTAGACATGCCCAAACCACCTTAGCCTATTTTCCCTCAACTTCTCTTCTATGGGTGCTACACCTACCATCTCATGAACCGTTTCATTTCTAATCCTGTCTCTTCTAGTCTTACCATACATCCACCTCAACATTCTCATTGCACAAAATCCATAATGAACCGGCTCTATGCCAATGTTATTTCATTAAGATTTCTCAATTTGAAAGTAACTGGAAGCTCTAGATAAGAGACACAATTAACTAATCTTTGCACAAAAGCAAAATGAACAAAGACAACATAACATGGGGATGCAGCAATGAGTTTTTGAGTAGTCATACAGTCCAAAAGTTAAAATGCCATTTGTTATTTAGGCTGAAAGATTGATTAAATCCGTCTATTAGTTTACATTCCTTGCACTTTTCGAGCTTAAGTTGTTCGCTTACATCTCAGTTTTCTTGGATGCTATGGTACGAGGAACTACTGAATAAAAGTGTCATACATGATTTGCATAACAAATCTTATGAAATTCAGCAAATAACTATTTTTCAATTCAATTATCTGCTTTGTGCGTGTGCTCAATAGCTGAATTATGTTGCTTTAAACCGAATGATGTACATGATTTTCTTTTATATGTCACTTAGTTATTTTGCATCAGTAACTCTAATAAAATGTTTCATACAAAAAATGAAAGTAAGTTATGTTGGGGTTGAACTTGTTGAATTAAAATCTGGAAATTTGGATTCCCCTGCAATTATAGTTCTCTTTGAGCCTTATGGGACAAAAATCATGGATCATGAGCACAGAGGTTTTGTTCTTTTGTCATTTATAGGAAAGAAAATCTAAAGCTTTTCAAGGTGCTTCGGAGACTTCCAATGTTGCTATAATATCGAATTTGGTATAGTGTTCCGATTTTTTCCTTCTCGAAATATAAGGGCATTATATTCTGCCATAGCTATGGTGTAGCAACACATCCATGCCTCAAAGTGCATGCATTGCGTGATTGTTTAAGTTCACCTTGTTGAATTATGTTGCTGAACTATGAATTATGCTTTTGATGCCATTTGTATTTGTACAGACGAAAACTGCAAAGTTCATAGTTGGGTTGTCATTTTCTATGAACAGTTCTCAATTACCCTCTGTTGTTGAGTATAGAGAGAAGGGGTAGACATTTACTAAATCTTTTTGCACTTATGATTCACTCTTCTTTTTTTCAACCTTCAATATTCTTTCTTTGCACATGGTATTTATAACATTGGGTAATTAATGTGAATTGAAGCCAAAGAGGTTGTTTGAGTGAAAGAAACTCCTTGTGGGGCTTGGTCTGGGACAAAGTTGCACATTGCTAATATTTCGGGTTTGAGAGTTGGGCCAAAAGGAGGACTTGGGGAGCAAAGTGACTCATTCTTACAAGGGCCTCACTTGTGGAAAGGCAACCAAGTAAGCAAATAATGCCATTTGTTATAGGCTTCAAACACATTCCACAATTTAGACATGGTTCTCTTGTGGCTTGGTTAAATTGTGGCATGTGTCTAAAGCCTATATCAAATGGTATTATTTGCTTACCTGGTCGCCTTTCCACAAGTGAGGCCCTTGTAAGAATGAGTGCCTTTCCACTGGTGAGGCCCTTGTAAGAATGAGAGAATGAGTTTACGAGATACTGCATCACCTTGCTCCCCAAGTCCTCCTTTTGGCCCAACTCCCAAAACCGAAATATTCAAAGTTCCATGAGCAGCAGTGCGCAACCTTGTCACAGACCAAGCCCCACAAGGAGTTTCTTCTGCTTGAAGCTTCAATTTACATTAGTTACCCAATATTATAAATACCATGTGCACGGAAAGAATATTGAAAGTTGAAAAAAAGAGTGAATCATAAGTGCACAAAGATTTAGTAAAGTGTCTACCCCTTCCCTCTCTATACAAGACTGCAAAGAGTAATTGAGAACTGTCCACAGAAAGTGACAACCCAACCATGGACTTTGCAGTTTTCGTCTGTACAAATACAAATGGTATCAAATCAATGGGCATAATTCATAGTACAACAACATATTTCAACAAGGTGAACTTAAACAATGATGCAGGGTGCCATCCACTTTGAAGGGTGATTGTGTTGATACACTAGAGTTATGGCAGAATATGATGCCCTTATATTTCAAGAAGGGAAAAATCTGGCAAAATGAACCAACAAAAATAAGAGATGAACATCATACCAAATTCGATATTATAGCAGCATTGGAAGTCTCTGAAGCACCTTGAAAAGCTTTAGATTTTCTTTCTAAAAAGAACAAAACCTCTCTGATTTTTGTCCCATAATGCTCAAAGAGAAGTATAATTGCAGGGAAATCCATATTAATCCAAGCACCAATTAAGATCTCCAGATTTTAATTCAACAAATTCAACCCCAACACAACTTACTTTCATTTTTTGTACGAAATATTTTATAAGAGTTACTAATGGAAATGACATCTAAAAGAAAATCATGTCCATCATTCGGTTTAAATCAACATAATTCAGCTATTGAGCAAATGCATGGAGTAGATAATTGAACTGAAAAACAGTTATTTGGCGAATTTCATGAGGTTGGTCATGTATGACACTTTTATTCAGTAGTTTTCATGCCATAGCATCCCAAACAACTTAAGCTCGAAAAATGCAAGGAATGTAAACTAAATAGACGGATTTAATCATCTTTCAGCCTAAATAGCAAATGGCATTTTAACCTTTGGACTGTATGACTTCTCAAAAACTATCAACGAGGCACTTTTATGAATCTATGATCAATAGAATAAGTTTTTCCATCTACGAAAGTAAGGCACTTGGGCTGTTATAGAATGTTGATGCCATTTGAATCCATGCTGCCTGACATCTAATTAGGTACCTAGTCAGTAAAATAACTTCTACAGCATGAATGTTTCATGTATGCACATATCTTAGGTGTGAATACCATATATACTCCATGTTTGGATTGAGTCTTAATGTTTGATTACACCCTCTATAATATGTGACCATAAACCAATATGCTTCAAGTTTTTTAAGACTTATTGCAGTGATATGTTAATACTTCTCTTTTGTGATTTAATTTGATTTTTGGCCAATTCCTGTAATCTCAACAAAAAAACAATTTAGTAATGATGAGAATAACATTGAACATGAACAACCCACTTTCTCACAAACCTCTTTTTGCAAATTTTATCCCCAAAAAGTTGTTTCGTGTTTCCCAACCATTAAATTCATTGTTGACTCCCCATTTTATGTTGTCTTGGTTCATTTTGCTTTTGTGCAAAGATTTGTTAATTGTGTCTCTTATCTAGAATTGCCTAAAATTGAGAAGTCTAAACGAAATAACATTGGCATATGTGTCTCTCTAGCCTTTATGAGTCCCAGACCTAAAACTTTTGGTCGAATCTTCGTGAAAATATTAATCAAAGCAGATCCTTGGGCACTTACATATCAAGCTCATGCACGTTTAACTTTATTTGCATCTCTTCTATACCTGTGCTTGATTTTATTTGCTGCCCAACCCAATAATAACTTACTTGCAGTACCCCTATTTTAACTTATAAGTAATGTTCAAATATGCTGGCGGTATGATAAATGGAAGGAAAGTAACTTTCTGCTGGAAGAACGCAAGGTTCATTTGGCCCCTAGGATTGCTTTGATTAGAGAAGATAATTTCTGATACCTTTATTGTTTTAGTTGCATCCTCATCTTCCGATAAGAAAATCGTTTTCTACCTTTTGTCCTTATTCTTTTGGAACTTTTTTGGGTGAATCATATAGGGTTGGTCTTGTTGAGGTGCTTCTCGGCCTTCTTGATTGGAGGGCTGGTGGAAGGAATGCATTTTGCTCTCAGATGAAGTGGAATGAGTCTGAAGCATCAATTGGACGAGTGCTTGCTATCGAGGTTGGTGTGTTATTTTGTTATAAAAATGTGATTTTTAGATGTTACCTTTCTTTTAATATTCTTGTCAAGCTTACTAGCTTTTGTTTATGTTGGAAGTATTAAAGTTGGGTTTCATGTCTACTAACTGAAAAAAGGTCCTCTATAATTCTCATCGGTAACTCACTATGAGGGGGTTCATTTTAGTTTCTATCATGTGAAATGATTTTACTTGAGAAGTTATTCTTAATAGGAAGGAAACACCATTTATTCCAGCAACTGCCTGCCTTATCCCTTGCCTATGATGTGACAATGAAGTCCACTACATAAATCAATTTGTCATATATGGAGTTTATAACTCGAAATGATGTTTTTGACTCTTGAAATAGCAGTCTTCCTTTGTTCTTTTTGTCCTCCTTGTGATAAGCAACAAGAAGGAATTTCATTAAAAGATGAATTATATATAGGAAAGAGACGAAAGAGAGAGGAGGACAAGAAGCCCACCAGTGAATAAATAAAACAGCAAATTGGTCTAAAGTCCAAAAGAAGAGGTCCCAAAGTAGATTTAGTCCAGCTTAAGTTTCAGTGATGTGTAAAGTCCATTAATGAAAATATTTTAGAGTTTAAGGTCCGTGAAAAGACCAAATTGCCTTTAATGAGACAAGGGCCTTGTTTGGCTAGCACAAAAAATGTCTTTTTTCATTTAAATGATCTTAAATGAGACAAGGGCCTTGTTTGGCTAACACAAAATAGGTATTTTTTTCGTGTTTTTCGATCTTGTTGCATTTTCATAGGGTACCCTAGGATTTTAGGCACTTTCATAGGGTACCCTAAAGTTTTAGGCACTTTCATGGGGTTTTAAGGTTCATTTTTCTATTATAGGGTTTTAGCGGTTTAGGCACTTTCATAAGGTACTTTAGGGTTGTAGGCACTTTCATATATGGGGTACCTTAAAATTTTAGGCACTTTCATAAGGTACCCTAGGGTTTTAGGCACTTTTATAGGGTTTTAGGGTTCATTTTCCTATTATAGGGTTTTAGCGGTTTAGGCACTTTCATAGGGTACCTTAGGGTTTTAGGCACTTTCATATATAAGGTACCCTAAGATTTTAGGCACTTTCATAGAGTACCCTAGGGTTTTAGGCACTTTTAACGCCGGTCAACTTTGGTCAACGCCGGTCAACCTTGGTCAACGCCGGTCAACACCACTCAACCCTGGTCAACGCCGGTCAACTTTGGGAGGGGTTATTTGTAAATTTTGGACATAATGTCCTTTAGACTTTAGAGGAAAATATTTGTCCTTATCATGGTAAAAACTCTTGTAGTATGTCCTCCTACTCAATTTACCCTAAATAAAAAGCTAATCCACCAAAGACTAGTTAGACTTTTTTTTTCTAGACATTGAATTATACTTTCTTTCATCATATGAGTCTATCTCAAGCTGGATTTAAGTTCTTTTTAAACTGTATCTGTAGAATATTTTCAACTGCTTACTTACAAAGCATCTATAGTTACTTCCCCAAATTATGATACTACTTTATAGTTTGTACCCTGTATGTGACATTAGCCTAACATATGTTCCAAAAAATTATCAACAGAATGAATAATCATTTTGAGTAGGGGAATTTCTGAATACGTGATTTTTGTGACCTTACAGTCTAAATATCTTTATCCAGGTTTTGCATGCGTTTGCAACAGAGGGGGCCCATTGTACTAAAGTGCGTGAGATTTTAAATGCCTCTAATGTAAGTCTCAGCTCTCAATTGCATGCGTGTTTCTTTCTGATTGTTCATGATAGCTTTTGCCTCCTACTGTTATCTACTGGTATGTTTGAGAATGTCATGCATGTTTCTTTCTGATTATGGTATAAGATCTTCATAGCTTGTGCGTCCTGTTGTTATCTACTGGCATGTTTGAGAACGTCATTGCTCAGCTGTTCTTCCTTTTGGTAAATTGGGAAAGAAAAGGATGGACTGGGCTCTAGCAAACATAAGCAGCACACGAGTTTTGTTTTGTTTTTTTGTGGGTGGGAGAAGGAGATGAGAAGATAAATTTTGGCATGCCTGAGTGCATCCTGCTCTTCAATAAGTTTGATTTAAAGTTGCTGAAATAATAGGACTTGGTGGCCTAACAAGCAATCAAATCATAGTCTAATGCAATCTTGCTATGATCTTGGTGAGAATACCACCCTTCTTTCTTATAGTCGGGTGGTGGTTACCATTTTAATTGCAGAAGTCCCGATGGTATGTAATTATCAATGAATATTAATTATCACCCACCTGTTTTACTATTGTGTCCCTTCAATTGTTAGAGATAGTCAATTCGAGAGAGGCCAAAGATTGCCCTCAATTGTTTCCAGTTTTTTTGTGGGTTAACAAGTCGGAAACTTGTGATTGTCAGATTTGGAGTGCCTATAAAGACCAAAAGCATGATCTATTCCTCCCTTCAAATGCTCAGTCATCGGCGGCTGGAGTAGCTGGTCTAATCGAAAGTTCCTCATCTAGGCTTACTTATGCCCTTACAGCTCCCCCACCGCAACCAAATATGGTGAAACCTCCGGCCTCAGTCCCATCTGAAATTAATGGAAGGCCGGATCAGCTTTCATAATTAAAAACAAGGAAAGCGAAAAAGAGAACTACACTGATCGTCCGGTGTTACACATTTACTGATCCAGTGCTTCGACGTGGCATGACAAAAAGCTGGATGTGCTTTCATTGAAGAAGGAATGCGGAAGTGATAAATGTGATCATAGTAGATGTTCAGTCATTTTACAAATTTGTACAGCACACTGTACAGCTCTCTCTCTCTCTCCAGTTCGGGAGACTTTCTTAAGAAGAAGCCCTAACTGAAAATATATGCTGTGTTTTTTGATGTAAAGTGGACGCAACATTTTGTAAATCTGCGTGTTGCCCGGTTTTCATATATAAAGTTGAGTTGATTTTGGTGGATTCAACTTTGCAACTAAATTTCGTTGGAAATTATTCTGCTTATTTAGTTGAATGGATCACATCGTCTTTTTCTTTTCTTTTCTGTGTTAGAACGTGATTGAGTCGGTGAATTTTTCTTTTCTTTTTTGTGTTAGAACGTGAATGAGTCGGTGAATAACCTCGAGAGACCATATTGAAGGTAGATTTATTCATTTGGTTTTTATTTTTTATCTTACGACTCTAGGAACCTTGGGAAGCGATAGCTTTCTATGGGTAAATAACAATGACTTCTTGTCCTATTGGGCACAACTTTAAAACATAATTGCGTCCATTAGTTCACCGTCGATTCTACAAGTTAGTTCTCTTATTTATCCTTCATCAGTTAGTTATTTCCATGCACACACTATCTTGGCCGATGGCATGTTGGCTCATATGCCTTGCGTTACCTGTTGACATGCCACATCGTGTTTGCTACTTGACAGCATTAGCCTAAGTTGTGCTTTGGTTTTTGGCCCTTCACATTGACCCCACCAGAATAACGAGACAAAAATGAGAAGAAGTAAATAAACCAAAAAGAGAAAGGAAAAGAAAATGCTGCTATCATGGCCATTTTCTGAGCTTCTCTTTGCTCATCAACCGCTGCTGCTGACACCAGTGGCACCAACAATCCATATTAACCTGAGAAGATTACAATGCAGGATAAACAAGTTTGAAGGACTAGCAAAAATCAAATTCCAGTTCAATCATGCATCCATTCGAGATAACATTTTCCAGCATCTATTTACAGCCTTATATCTTGATATCGATCTGGATCTCTTAAATATGACATTCCATTATACACTCTTGAGAAAGATTCGTGGTTTGACTCTTGACTGTACAACCCGGATTCAATGGCCAGAAAAGGGGAAAGATTCGGAAGAATCGGCTGAAGAGAATGAACGGTTTCCATTAAAAGAGCAAGTCAATCCCACAAACTGACCAAATTCGTGTAACAATGTAATTCAAATCCTTCGGCACCTTCACACTTGCTGAGTGGAGTCTGCTGGAGGAGGTGAATTCTCGTTGGTGTCAACAATCTCAAATTTACAGAGGGGACAAGAAGCATTGATCTTCAGCCATTTATCTACACACTCTGTGTGGAAGAAATGTGAGCAAGGCAACTCCCTCAACTCATCATTATCTGCATATCTTGCTAAACAAATGCAACACACCTGAAAGTTTTGAAGAACTCAATATGGATTAAAAGATAGAAAAGCGAAAAAGAGATGACAATAGTCGCAGTATAAATGACAAACTAGTAATGGTGGTTGCTTATTTGCTGCAGGAAAGAAAAGAAGCCCCAACCAGTTCCACTACCTCACCCGAAAATGAACTAGTGATGAGTCTGATGACTAAATGCAAAGGGGAGTGGGGCGTAACTCACATGACCTAAGTTGGAGCCTTGGAGGCACCTTAAAACATAGTACATGCATAAAAAGGGACAGGAAAGAAAAGAAGCCTCAACCAGTTCCACTACCTCACCCAAAAATGAACTAGGGATGACTAATGCAAAGGGGAGTGGCGCGTAACTCACATGACCTAAGTTGGAGCCTTGGAGGCACCTTATAATATTGCACATACATAAAAAGGAACATGCAGTCATAATCAAGCTCATAAGGGAGAGACTTATAAACTGGAATATAACCGCATATCCTTTCTTTTTTAGGTAACTTGAGTTGTGCAGAAACTTTGGTGCAAATGTATTCCAAGTCATTGGGGTGTCCCTAGCATTAAAGGCTTGGTTCATATTGTAAAAGACGCATACGTGTTTAAGCCAAAGCTTCGAGTTGTTTGGTTTGAGTAAGCTCGTGAACAACTCGCAGCAAGGTGACTAGGTATTGGATTCATTGGTTGGAGACTCAACCATAGGCCATAGATGTTTATACAGGAACGGATGGTTGATGAACCTTTACTTTCCATGATGTGGAATGATAATGAAAAGGAGGGCGCAACCTTAAAAATGAAAGGGCATTGTTTTTTTGCATCATTAAGTTTCCCCACAGTCTGTTCAGCACATTGAATCAATACAACATGAATATTAACGATCAAACAATATAAATCTCATGAATATGAATACTAGAACTTACAGCATCTTCCCCTGAGATAACACGCTCTTTTTCTGTTCCTGCTGCCAAAAATCCACCTTCCTCAACTCCTGAATTACTGTCTCTGCTGCTGTGACTTTCTTTTTCCTTCGACTTGAATTTGTGCGTTGGCAGAGCATTAATAATTTCTTCAGTAGCTCCTCTCATTCCATTCACATCGTCACGGACACCAAGAATTGAAATGATGCAAGGCAAGCAGCAGCAAATCATCGAGCATAAAATGAAGGGCATAGCATACCCGATGCAGCTAAATGTAAGAAACACAATACATAACCTGCAAAGGGGGGGAAAAAAAAAGGTGAGCATGGCAGATATAAAAATAGGGTGAGACCAAAAGAAAAATGTTTTTACAGGTCATCAATAGGTACCGGTATAAATTGGGGGCATCAGAAGAAGATGAATGCCCTCCAAAGATCCACACATTGCCAACTACAAACCATACTGCAAAGAAGCAATCCAGAGCCATCTTTGATTGGTCCATCACCACACTGAGCCTGATCAGAGAAATCATTTGATTGGGTAAGCCATTTAGTTAACAAATCTAATTGTCATAGCTGTAACCACTCTTAAACATACAATTGTTCAAAGCCTATGTAAAAACAAGAATTTCTATGTCACATGAGGTCATATCAGAATGTCAGCCAGCAGCGCTTGGTTTGTGGGTGGGTGTTTTGGGGTTTGAAAGAGGGAGGAGGGTGGGTTAGTTGTGTTTAGTGTGTCTACATTTGTACGAGGTTCAGCTTGAGATAAGAGGTTAAGGTTCTCATTTCCATCCAAGGTCCATATGAGATTTTTCAAGCTGAGTTAATGCATTTTTTTGTTGATTCAGACTCAACACACAAACCACAGAATGAACCCAATGTTGCACAAGAAGAAATAGCAGATAAAAGTGAAGGAAGCAGCTGAGAACCACATAATGTTACCCACTACCAGTATTTTAGTTTTCCATTAACCGTCAGAACAACATATTAGTAATAGTGCAAGGAAACATCCTTTCTCAAATAGAGGCATTATTTGCTAATTGCAAATTTGCAATGGACAGAACACCAAGTATAGAGTTTCGTCTCTGTTTGTACCTCTTTTTTGAATTTTTTGTACCAATTGGAACACTTAAGTTTTGTGAGCAAAGTGAAGGCAAAAGTTATACCTAGCATTTGGAGCTCCCCCTCTTTGACCATTCCAAATTCCTGAAGATGTGTTCTGACCAGCTTCCTCTTCTGCATTCCGAGCTAATGAGATAGTTATGTAAGAGTTAGGTTCTGGTGTAGTATTGCCTTGGGAAGAACCCTGACGTAATCGAGCTGACCCTTGTTCTGCACCCTGATTGCAGTGAAGATAACGCCAATAAATGATAGGCAGGCTTGCTGCACACCCAACTGCATAACCCACAATCCAAGCAAACAGTGGAGTTTGTGGGTTCTCATGTCCTGAGATGGCCAAAACAACGATGGCAGCTATTATTTGACCTAGAGTGAACACTAGCTCAATGGATAGCCATAAGACGGTATTAAAAGGACTCCAATGACGACGGCCAGACCCTTCCCCTCTTCTTGTGGTTGGAGAGCTTCTGGAGTTTGAGCTATTCGATGCCAATGAAGGTAATTGAGTTATGGGGATCGGATTACTACTTGAGGGTCTATCTTCACGATGGGAAAGAGTTGATCCCCTAGGAGAACCATTTTGAGATGAACCTGATGAGGAAGCATCACTACCCCTTTCTATGTCGATTAAGTGTTCCTGATTTTCATTGTTTTCCTGCGGCTCCATGAGCAAAGGGTAGCTGTCAGTTGTGTTCTCTTGCCTTGGTTCTTGCATGGAAACAGCCATTTATTCCTCCAACATTGACGGGGAAAAAATCATATGTTTACAGATATCAAAATGGCCCCCTCTGCATAAAAACCACCAATAAGTCTCAACAATGTAGCTAACCTTTATCACTTTAAGATGAAGCTGACCTAATAACAGCGAAACAGATGCTCTACTTAGTTCATCTAATAGAAAAGGCAATATATTCAACAAACTAAAATGGAGTGCTAAAACATTGACAAATTTCAAATTTGTAGAACACTCGATGTTCTTATGCATGATTTTATTGACCTAGAAAAGTCTGAAACCTCAAAAACTCACATCATTGCATGGAACAGTAAATAAAACAAAATACCCGCATGTTAACACATATATTTAAGCTTGAAAAAGATTGAACACTGAAATTCTGAAATTACAGAATATTCCCAAATTTTGAACCTACCAATGAGCGAAAATGAACGACCTAACTAAGATACTATAAGAACTTCGCAAGAATTGCTTAATCATGAAGCGACAGATAGGATAACAGAGTTAAAAAGCGATAACAACAAAGCTCATGAAGCAATACCTTAATTTTGACTGAATCCCAAGTCTAGAACAATGTCAATACCGACCAAAGAAGGAAAATTCATCTTATGCCCCCGACAATCTTGTCATTCCTAGAAACAAAATCATTTTAAAGGATACAAAATAATCCCTAACCGAGCTAAATCAGTATCAAAATGTTTAACTTCGATTTCGATTCAACGAAGAAACTAAAACCCTAATTCCAGAATAATTGTAATCTGTCGTACCCCTAAATTGACAGTTTCCAATAATCAATAGATTCGAACAATACTAAGATTGAACGAGACGAATTCATATGAAACTGAATAATTCCATCAACATCTGATAAAGTGTAAAAATTAAAAATGGATAGAGAAGAATTGGTGTGAAAGGTTGAAAATTTACCAGTAATTAACGTCGAGAGATGGCAGGGTTAGAGTAATTGAATCTTGTAACTTTTCTGTGCTTTTCGGTTTTTCCTCGTGAAAAATAACGTCATTCCAATGATAATTCCTTCCGCCGACTCGTTTCCGTCATTTAGAGAGAGAAAGAGAGAGAGATCCAAAAGAGGAAGAGGAGAGAGAGAGAGAGAGACAGAGAGAGACCATAAAATAGTGTAGTTTATGCGTGACCCATGCGTTTATTACAGGGCTAGATTCCAGAAATAGTTACGACGGGTGTAAAAGTGCGAGAAAATCCAAGAAATTAGGCTGTGTTTGGGTGTTTGAGAAGATTTTCAGTGCCGAGCGGTAGCACGTAGTGCCCGCTCGTCACAACCAGGCCGTTTATTTTGATTTTGAATGTCTTGAATTTGAAGAGACAAAAAGGAGAAAGAAAGAAAAGAGAGAGTGTTGGGGTGAGATGAAAGAGAGTGTTTAAATTTGGGCTGTCCAATACACTTTTGGATAGTCCGAATGTGTTACTCGGACACTACGTCGGCTAGGTGACGTAGTATCCACCCAACACCAAAAAATTTCTCGTGTTTGGGATATATGTAAAAAGTCAATTTCAAATTCGTTTCTGGGATTTTTACACTATCTAGAAGTTGGGCTAAATAGTACTGCAAACGTAAAAAGGGAGGCTAATTTTAGACATTTCCAAACATAAATCTATCTTGAAAAATGAAAATGCTAGGGTTGGAGGGGTTCTGAAAAAATGTACATATCACAAATTAATTTCCTATCACTTGAGGCGAGTAGTTTTAATAAATGATTTTTGCACCCCACGTTTTAATAAGTATGCTCCAAAATTAATTTTCTATCGCTTTAAATTGCACCATAACAAAAATAAAAATAAAAAAAAATACTAGAAGACAAAGTTAAAGTATAGATATGGAAAATGCCTTTTTACCTAGTTTGGTGAGTCAATGCCAAAAAAAAGGATGGTTTTCAATGCAATCCCTTATCCCAAAAAAAAAAAAAAAAAAACCACTTTCAAAAGTTGTAACTTGGGCGTACATGGGATGGGGGCTACATAAGGAGGGTAAACTACGAAGCCCAGCCCTAGATGAATAAGCACCTAAAGCCCAAGATGCTCTTTAAGTGGGCCGGAGTCCAAGAAAGCAAAGCTAATGAAAGCCCATATCAATATAGTCATTCAATTTCCATGAAACTACAAATTAGGAATTCGTTCCCTTTTTTTGTCACACTCTATAAACCAGTATGGATTAACGAGGTATTACTACGTTAGTCAATAGGGGGTTTGAAGGTTGTCCATAACCTTGAACCCCAAATTCGCCTCTCGTGGGGCTCGAACTCAGGCTTTCACTAGGGGTTCCTTTAAGTTTCTGACATTTACCAAAATCCACAAACTATTTTTTTTATTTTGGAAAAAAAAACTTTTTTTTTTAATTTAGTGCAATAAAAACTTGTAAACAATATGCATCAAATACAAAATTAGCTTTCCGGTTTTCCTAATTGTAATATCTTCACATTATTTCGATGGATCTCATTTGTTCATTTTATTGATCTACTGCACAAAAATTTTCCGTGGAAAAATATGTTAGATAAGGTATTCATGGAGACGTGATTTCATCGCCTGTGGAAAATATATGAATGGTCTCGTTTTATCTCTCTATTCAAAAAACATATAGTACAATTAACGGTTTGGTTCATCAAAACGAAACTCGTGGTGCAACTTCCGTCTTGGACATGGCAGTGTTCATGAGAGGCCTACCTAGCCGACATCGTGCGGCTTCTTGTTTGACAATCTCGCGTTTAATAACCCACAAGTCCCAAGCTGGCCTATTTAAGACTCAAATGATTAAACTCGCGTTTCATGACCAGCCCCTCCGTAGATGGTGATGGTTCCATACCTAATCCACTACAAAAATGTACAATAACTATCCTTTAACGTTCAAACATTAATTCCACCGAAGATATAGATGGAAAGCCTAACATGAGTGCACATTGAATTACCCAATAATTAGGCAAGTGTCAAACTCTGAAAATAGAGTCCACATATTTCGTAGATCCGTTTGAATTAGATTAATAGTATTCTCCAACCAAATGAAGAATTTAATACTCTATTTAATTTCCTCCAATAAATATATAAGAGGTTTAGCTGTGTAGGAACTGCAAAACTATATAGCTAGCAAAAAAGATGAGATTAAAGGTAGAAAAGATTTATTTCCTCGGATAGTTATGATGCATTTTCACAATGAGGAATTTCAAATTGCTCACATTAAACAATTATTAATTTGTTGGCGCGAAGATTGTCGGGTGGCAATGTTTGGCGACCTTAGGACAGCGAAAGTTGGGATGGAGGGTGGGTTGCTTTTGACGGACTTTTTGGTTATTGTCATTTCAATGGGTTGTTACAGAGTGTTTTGTTTCTAGGATGGCTCGTAGGATAGTTAGCACTTAGCAGCATAGGATTAGCGGGTGAGTTAGGCGTTGATTGAGATGCATTTGTTCGTTATGATGCTTTGTACTTTCTATCCTTTTAACCTCTGGTTAAAGAAACTTTCTATCCTTTTAACCTCTGGTTAAAGAAACTTTCTATCCTTTTAACCTCTGGTTAAAGAAACTTTCT
>BPLS01000710.1:204311-276884 GCA_019656275.1 Rhododendron kiyosumense
TCGCTGTTCAAAAACAAAATGTGAAAAATTCAGATCTAGTACAATATAAGATCTAAAATAAGATATTCTCAAAGCACAATAATAAAAATCCACACAATTTCCGTTCATAAAAAATCTACATCCATGCATCCACTTGCTTGCGAAGGAGGGTAGCCTTGGATGCCTCATTTTCAAATTAGGTTCTACCACGTTTTTCTTTCTTTCTTTTTCTTTCCACAATGGAGTAATAGGCTTGATGCATTGATCCATTTCTTTAAATTTTCAACGTGCAAGACTCTGATTCCTATGTTATAGTAGTGGAGTACATTTTACAGCCAGCCTAGCTCTTGCCTATTAGGGTTGTCTGATTTGACTCATGCCAACAACGTAAGTTACGTGTAACAACTGAGCTTTCGGGCAACAATTGAGATTCCAGATTTGTCGTAACTAACTAGCTGGCCGACGAACTCGATTCGACTTTATTAGATTTGAAACAATTTTAATGAGCTAATTTTGGCTACAGATCCATAGCAATTAAAAGCTCCACCACTGTACCAGCCACCAGTATTAAAAGGGTTGTCATCGGCTAAGCTCTCGCCGGGTTGTATTGATCAGGGGCAGAGGTATGTAGGGGCCCGGCCCCTCGGCTCTCCGGGCGTTCAAGTTTTAAAATTTTTATTTTATATACTTGATTTTAAATATTATTGATAATTATTCATGTATAGTTACTTATAATCTTAATAATTGTGCTTCGATTTGATAAAAATTGGTTATTTTACATTCTCATTTCTCAATTTCTTTCATAAATAAAAAATAAGCACGTGATAGTTGAAAATAGCCTAAAGAATCAATTTAATGTACAAATATAATGAAATGAAAAGCAAAAACCTTATGATATAATAATTATACATTCCGATAAAAGCTATATGTCTGTTAAGTCAGCCCTCCCGATAACAAAATCCTGGCTCCGCCATTGATCTTGACTCATGCCAACAACATAAGTTACGTAACAACTGAGCTTTCGGCCAACAACTGAGATTTCGGATTTGTCGTGACCAGTAGGCAACGAATTCAATTCGACTTTATACTAGTACATTATTTTATTAGATTTGAAACAATTTTAATGAACTAATTTTGGCTACAGGTCCATAGCAATTAAAAGCTCCACCACTACCAGTCACCAGTATTGAAAGATGCTTCTCTGGCTCAAAATGTGCTATGTTTGCAGGATATATATAGCTAAAAAAGAGACGGAAAAAAAAAAAAAAAAAGGCAAAATGGACCACTTTGGTCACCAAAACCCTACATACATACTAATGCATGTATCATGATCATAATAATAAAGCAGAGGATCGGAATGCATAATGTTTTTTGTTGTTCAACTAACTGTGAGCTACCCACATTAATCGCTTAATATAAGTTCATAAGACTTAGGTTTTTTTGGTGTGGTGGAATTCGGAAATGGATGAAAGAGATTGAAAAAGAAGCCAATTAAGTTGGTTGCGTACTTCCAAGGGGTTCGGTCAAGTGGGGATGTGGAAGTGTTGAGTGTTTGTCCTTTGTGAGTTTTGCATGTTCGAATTTTAAGGGTGTCAAACATTCCGAACCTTTGAGTCACTGGAGGGTTCCGGTCGTTAACCTCGGTCCTCGAATTCATCGACGTACATGCACGAGTTGGCCTGAACTTCCGGTCATAAAAGGAAAATTAAGTTGGTTGTGTTTCAGCTGTCAAGTACATATCCCTATCCTTATCACATGACAAGGATTATTACGTAACCGTTTGAATTAATGCATCCATTGCCCGTCGTGAGATGTATGTAGTCGATGGGATGGACCAATGGGGTTGATTAATTCGCACACTAATTGTTTATTTTTTATTTGAAAAAAAATATATCAAATCTGCCATGATTATGTTTTTTTTTTTAATGATTTGAAGCGGGATGAGAATTTCGTTCCGCGAGTTATAAAAGATTCTCCATTAATCTCATGGTGTCCCTAGGTGTCGTTCCGCTTTCTTTTTAAATCTTTTTTTTTCAAAAAAAAGATAATTTCAAGCTCGAATAATATAATGAAAATGAAAAATAATTTTTCAATTTTTTTGCACCATTTAAAAGATCTCAATAAGATCTATCAAATAAGATTTATATTGGTAGTAAAATTATTTGCGTAAATAAATAGTTTTTGAGCTTGAAATTACATTTCTTTTCTAAAAGTTCATTTTTTTGGAAATCGGAACGGAGCCTAATATCGAGCTCAATACAAGTTAACCCCGTAAAGAATCACATATGGAGGGGGAATAAAACAAAATAAGGCTTCTAACAGGAGTGATAAGCCCTCGATAGTGTAAATAAATGGGCTTATCGATACCATTTTTGTCCCTCTCTCGTGCATAATTTACTTTAATTAGATGATATTGCACGGAGTTAGTGTTTTTGGCCCTTATAGGTTAATCGTGTGAATAAGGCGTTTTTGTAGGCCATGGATAGCCCCAAGTGTGTCCAAGTACCCAAGACCACGTGGCGCTCCGCGACCGAGTCCCAAAATTCATGAAAAGAAGCTTTGAAGCAAACTCGGGATGTCCAAGGGTCAAGGGAAGTGAGGGAGATGTGAAGATGTTACCCAAAGCAATTTATTTTCCGACTAACTGAGGGTAGAATCGTCATATCTTTTGATGTAAAAGTTACTTTTGATCCAAACCACTTGGGTTAGAAAGTAGACTCAACAAGCTTTCCAACGGTTCGAAAAACACCTAAAACCGAGTTCGGAAGTGTCCGGAGCGAGCCCGCGAAGTTCAGCAAGTCAAAGGCAAAAATCTGTGAATAGTCCTACCGGTAGGTGAATAGTTCTACCGGTAGGAAACCAATCCAGCGAGGCCACAACTCTGCTCCGAAGAACTCCTACCGGTAGGAGGTCAATCCCTACCGGTAGGAGCCCAGTCTGCAAATGTTTCAGTGGCAATTTTGCAATTATCTTGGATGGGGGCTATATATACTTCTTTTGCACGAAATTAGGGCAATTCTTCCCCTTCCCTTTCTCTCTCTACCTCCCTCCTTAGGTTTTGTCTCAATCCTCCATGGATTGAGCTTAGATTTCCATTTCCCATGTAATTTCTTCAAGAATCATGTAAGTACTCTTAATTTCAATTCATGTTTTAGTTGTTAATTTCGTTTTTCTCCATGTTTCTAGCATTTCTTTCATCTTTCTTGCTTAGTTCATCTCTAATGGAGGGGTAGCCTCCTTGGCTTGGTCACGGGGTGATTTTCTACCCTATGACTCGGGTAGTTTAATGGCTTCTCTCATTTCTTGTGCTTAATGTGGTTTGTGAACGGATTAAGTTCTTATCTTTATGTAACAAAACCTAGGGTTGTTAATCTCTTTGATTATATGTAGGCAAAGACTTAATCTCTTGCCACATATAATGCTTGGAGCTATGTCACTCTAAGTGTTTGCGAAAATGCCTCAAAGAACTTGTTAAGCTCTAATCTTTGGTCTAAACCTAGAGATGTTAATTTCTTTGATTGGGTGTAGACAAGTCTCTTGGCACACCCAATGCTTGGAACCATGGCTCTCTTTGTGTTCGATAAAATGCCTAAACGAGTCTTCATCCACTTCCAAACCCCGTTGTACGAGTTAAACTTGATTTTCATGGTTAAATCATCCGAGTGAGATCAAATGACAATGACTCTCACTTGTGTTATCAAAGAGAAGTATTGAGCGGCCTAAGTTATGGGCGAAATGAACCCCTAGACCTTGCCGCTTTAATTTTTAGTCAATCTTCATTTTCAATTAAGTTAGGAGGTAGAGAGAATTCCACCACTCAAAGTTGTTGGCCGTTTCAGTGCCAAATCTAAAGGTTGGCGGTCCTAACGCTAAAAACCCTTCGTAAAGCAAACCTTCCGGCCTAGCTCCATTGGCTCCCTGTGGATTCGATCTCGGACTTCCGAGTTTATTATGCTGCAGCCGACCTAGCCCTACGCTTGGGGCGTTCTTATTGCAACGCACATTAAGGTCGCAAGCAAGGAGACGCCAAACTAATTAATTAGGTGGATAATTTAATAATAACTTTTGGCATCAATTTACAATCCAATCCTTCTGCCTTCATTCATGCCAAATGTGACGTAGCTTTGACAATTTCTACCCGCATGCCAATCTTAACCGCTCGTACTCCGTGTGCCAATTTCCAAAAACTTTTACCATTGGAGATGCTCATGTCTTATACATATCTAGTTATTACTACCCTTAGAGCAACTTTACCAGCTACTTTAAAGTAGCTTTATAGCCATTTTGGCTCACAAAAAGGGAGAAAATACCTCTGCACAGTCTGCAGCAAAGAAGGTAAACAATGAGGTATTTTGTATCCATCTACAGTTGTAAGCTAAAAGTAGCTTACAATTATTCACAAGCAATCCATTTTTTTATTTGTTTTCTCTCTCTCTCACTCACTCTCTCTCTCTCTATTAATATTTTAATAAAGAATAGATAAAATAGATTGTATTGGTGTAGTGCTAAAAAAATGTGTAAATAAAATGAAAAATACGCACTGTTCAAGAGCTTTTTTAGTAAATGACTGGTAAACTTGCTCTTAGGCCTGAAGAGTAAAGAACAAAAAATGCAAAATAAATCGAGTTCTTAAAATTTTAACTTGCACAGTTGCACTCTCTGGAAACTACAATTGTTTATTTACTTTATTGAATATTGGATGAATAAGAAATTAAACAATAAGCGACAAGGGATGGACCCAATGAGAGTCAAATGAAATATGCGAGAATCAAGAGAAAGCTTAACATTATACGACAATCTTTTAGCATTAGTTTTGTTTCCTTTTTTTTTAAGAACGAAAAAATCGGTACACACGCTTAATGATGTTGTTGGATACTATAACGTAGTGTAGATGAAATTCGAACCAAGTTAATTAGTGTGGGGCAAGACAACGACAACTAAACCGGCCCCAAAAGGGATTAATTTTTCAATGAAAAGGTCAACTTCTAATTATTACTAAAATGGAAAATCGTAAATGGTTGAACTAACCTCATGATGATCCAATTGTTTGACCATAAAGATCCGCCCTTGCTTCTGGTTAATTGACTAATACAGCCGGCCCATAATTTAAGCAACCAACCTGTGTTGTTATTTTCTTATTATTTCTTTCTACACTTTGCTCATGTAAAAAAGAAGATTTGTACACTTTTCTATGTCGTATTGATGGTTTATCGTGGTCGGAGACAAGTCTTGTCTGGGTAAGGTCCTGAATGTTCGTTTGTAAGTTTAGGTCTCATTTGTGATTGCTTTCCTCCCTCCTTGGGAGTGGCTACCCGTTCTCAATGTATGGGTTTCATATAAATGAAAACATTTCTAAACTTTGACAACAAAAAAAAAAAAAAGAAGAGATAAGGTTAAAATTGCGCGGAGCCATGAACGTTAATTTCTCTCATTGAAATTACGCTTAACTTGATTTCATTTCGATTAACATGTTCACGGTGTAACTTTTTGATCTTTTATCAATGTATCTTTTGAACTACCAATCAATTATATTTATCGTAGTACGGAGCCATGAACGTTAATTTCTCTCATTGAAATTACGCTTATTGTTGCATACTTTATCGTAGTACTTTTTTTTTTAATGACCCAACATATATCTGGGATCTAGAATAATTGAAATTTTAGTACTCTGTGACTTAATTAGCAATGATTAATTGTTTTAATTCACCGACTTTCATTGTCAGTTTTTTTTTTTTTTTTGTACACGTTCAAAGGTATCATCGCAATATTTATTGCCCAATTGACCAGAATATTTCCTTCAACCATTTTTGTTAGCAATTAGTACTTCCAAGATAGAAACGGAACCAAATGTGGGCATACGAAAGGGAAATACTGGAAATTTGAGACCGTCATATCCGTTTTGGGTTTTGAGGAAGTTTTTTAGGGTAATGGGAGCATCTCCAATTTTGACCCAAAATTTTATTCAAATTTGGATAAAAACTCATTTTGGGTCAGCCTCACTCCAATGACAAAATGATCTTGTACCCGAATATATTAGTTTTTAAGTATTCAATGGCAATAATGTAAATAAGAGAGGGGAACAAATTTGATTTGGGGTAGAGAGTGACTGCTTTGAAGAAGAACTCGGCTCACCTTCATAACCACCGCCAACCTCTGTGGTTTTTCTCCCCCAAGTCGACTCGTGCTCCGGCAACCACCAATCACGACAACCCTCCGGCAACCACCCAAACAGTCCACCACGTACTACCACCCAAAGAACTCTTATCCATATATCCTCATTTCTTTTCCATCTGTAGGAACTAGTTCCAGCGGCGACGGCGGTGGCTGTGTGAATCCCCTAATCTCTGGCTCCGATTTCCATATGTAGGAACTTGGTCCATCTGTACGTCTCTCTCTCCTCTCTCTCTCTCTCTCTATAACTAGCCATTGGGAAAAATGGGAAAAGGGTTTGGGACCTTTGGGTTGTCTCAAATTTGAGCAAAGAAATGGATAAAATCCAAAAAGGGAAAGGGTTTCGGTAGAAGATTGGAGAGAGATTTTTAAGGTTTTTACCCAATTTTTAAATTTGGGGAAGGATTTGGGTCAAGACTAAAGATGTTCTGAGCGGAGAGAGATAGAAAGAGAAATGAGAGTAATAGTTGGAGAGATAATTTATTGAAAACCGTGCGCAAAGAGAAAAATTTGGGTCTAGAGAACCGAAACGAACATGGTCGAGCCAGTAGTACTCCTCGGGTTTGTTTGTCTCGTTCTTCGACTTTCACACACTTCACTCAACCTTATCAGAAAATTCTTGTGGCCGGCGCCATTCTGAGCTACTTCTCTTATAGTCCTCTTGAGGCCTGAGGATTGTGTAAGGTCTGAAAATTTCATTCTATCACTCAAGGTAAATCATTTTTTCCCCAAACTTTCAAGCGGAATAACATCATCTTAATAATGAATTTTGAGGAAATAAGAACATGTAATTATTATTATTATTATTATTATGTGTGAATGGAGTCGGCAAAATTTCATTCAATTGACAATTTATGAACATAGTCATGTTTGCAGACCTTAAATGCTGAAAAAATTTAACTGTTCGTAAGGCAATCATTGAATGCAATCAGTTTCTCTCTTATTGGTCGATAAAATTCCGTTTGGTCATCAACTCTTAATAACTTGATTAATTTGTTCGATCAGAAAGGATCGAAATTCACCAATCGTATGGGATTTTGTCAACCAATAAAACAATGAATCCAAAAAAAAATAATTAAACCGTTTGTAAGGCAATCGTCGAATGCAATCAGTTTGTCTCTTATTGGTCAATAAAATCCCGTTCAGTCATCAACTCTTAATAATTTGATTTTGTTCAGTCTGAAAGGATCGAAATTCACCAATCGTAGGGGATTTTGTCAACCAATAAAACAATGAATCCATTCGTGCAACTGTTTTAGTTTCCATGCCACTGAAGATTTAACTTGGTTGGATATGGGATTTCGGTTCAATTTTCAAAACGTTGATGTGGATTCATGTTCTTTCCTTTTGTTATTAAAATATCGAGAGTTCGAGACTGGGAGGTGATGGCCGACGGCGGGTTATCGGCGATGATAGGGTTGGGTGGTGGCCTGGTGGATGAGGTTGAGTAGGATTAGCTGAAGAAGCGGGATTAATTGTGGGCTACTCAAAATAACATAAGTAGTAAAATCATCAATATATAATAATTAGCGTAGGTATTGACAAAATAATGGTGGGGTTACTAAAAAATTAATGGTGTAGATAGTAAAAGTATGACCCTTGGTGTGAAAATACATTAATGCTAGGTACCCAAAAAACTTATCCAAAAAATATTTTTAGAAAAGAAAAAGCAAGGGTTTAGATATTTTTTGAGTGAATCTGGACAATTGATTTACCTTTTTGGGGTACTTTCTAAATAAGTTGTTTGGGTACCTAACTTTTGCTCGAGAAAATAAGAGGTGCCGAAAGAGTTTCCCAACATTTAAGCCGAAAACTTATCAGATGATCATCAGGCACTACCCACGTGGCGTGCTCAATGCACTTTTCCATCACAAATTCATGTGGGGCCCAAGACTTGTTGTATGAAGCCAACATGAATTTGTGATGGAAAAAGATGCTAAGACACTATGCGATGGTATCCCAGTATCACTTAACAGGAAAATGTTAACATTCGTCATAAGAACGAATAATAATAGGTAAGAGATACATTAATATTCGGAAAAAAATGTATTGATATTTGTGAAAGTGGATTAATATATGTAAAATATGTGTTGATATCCGAACACTGTTCACGCTAGTGATTAACTTATGCACTACAATTTTTGGGTTTTGTCCTTATTTAAATTTTTTTTTTTGCGTTTGTTAGTTTTATGCCAATTTTTTTAATGTGATATGGATGAGTAAGGACGAAAGGAATCGAAAAAGTAAAAAATTTTGACTTTCAAACAAATATTTTGAAAAATATTCAAGAAAAAAAATTCAAAAACTGACTTTTTAAAATTTTCTTTGAATATTTCCCGAAATAGTTGCGTAAAAGTTAAATTTTTTTACTTTTTCGATTCATCTCGTTTTTACTCACCCATATCACATAAAATTTGATGTAAAACTAAAATATGCAAAAAAATAAAATAAAATAATTATTCTGCATAAATTAATCACTAACGTAAACACTCTCAATTTAAAATTATTAACATATCGTCCCCTTAGGCGGAGGTTAGAAATGTCATACGAACTAGGCCGAGGTTAGCAGACCGAACTCAATATACTCGGATAAAAAAAAACTCAATAATTACTAGTTTAGGTCAGGTGTTAAAACTCTACAGTATTATAAAAAGCCACGCTGGACGACAAATCACTACCGCTCAAAACCCGCTGTCCCCAAAATTCACTCTCTCTCCTCTGGCTCCCTCTCTCTCTCTCCAAAATTTTCAGCTTTGGAAACTTGCACGAAACTCGGAAACTGGAAAAGCCAAAAAAAGACCAAAATTGCAGAGGTAAACGATCGCAAACCCTAGCAGTTAAAAGAGAGAAAGCAGGGTTTGCCGATCAGAAAATGTCGCCCCTCTGATTCGCATACAATTTACTGATCCTCTCTGGAATCTTCTCAGCTTGGAAAGGTACGGAGTAATTTTGCTTTAATTTGTTGTTATTTTTGCGTGATCTGGGTTATATGGTTCGAAAGTTTGTGTTTTTCTCTTGTGGGTTGGATTTCGTGTGATTGTTCTGTAAGGGAGGGGCATAATGGGGATCAGTTTATTGTGCGATTGTGTTCAGATCTATTTCTGATTCTGTTGCATGTCGTAATTTTGTAGATGAGAGATGCATTTCTCATTTTTGCGTTCTTTGTTTCTATTTTCTGTACAATCTCAAGATAAAGGGACACCGAAGATGGGCTCGTTTGTCCTTCTTTTTTGTTGGTGACATTTACCCGATTTCCAGGCTCGTTTATATTTTTGGCAATTAAAGTGGTCCAATTGTTTTCTATATTTGTCAAGTTCTCGACTTTAGGCGTTTTTAATAAATTTCTAGCGACCATTTCTTTTGCTGAAAAAAACAGACAAAACGGAAAAAGATAGCTTTTTTTGTTATATAATTGTGTTAGGCTGGTTGAAAAGGGATTTTTCAGAAGTTCTTCATTTAGTTACTCTCAGCAATCAAGCTGGTATTACTTTTACAAAGCAAGAGACAACCCTTATTTTTGTTGCAGTTTTCCTTTTGAAGAATAATTAGATTTGGCTCTAAAAGTTTTTGTTGGTGAATGGAAGCAATTTTTTTGGGGGGCTTTTGTTGATAACCTAATTGCTTGAAGGAAATGGACGTATATACGCTGCATGTGCAATAGTTGTTCTGTTGCTTGATTTTTAAGTTTCTAGCTTTCCAATTGGGCGTTTGCTGCAGCTTGTAAGGCCAACTTTTGCCTGTTGTCCTTTTGGAGTATGCGCCAGTTTGTTTGCCGCCTTTGAGGCAAAATAACTTGAATAAGCTGAAAAGATTAGTAATCTTGAAGCTTGATTTTGATGGGGTTTTTTGTCCCCCTTTTGACAGAATCAGTTTTTACTGTTATCTCTTATCCGCGATAAACATCCACTGATCTGGTAAATGGTAATTAGCATGCTATGCGAAGAGCATGTCAGTGGGTAGTGCATTTTGGTGAATAGACCACAATTTGTGCTTTTCGATTGCACGTCTCAATTTGTATGAGATAACGTCTGCCTTGTTCAGCCGCTTATACTTGTTGAGTGGCTTTGTTGTAGTTTTTCATCATGGTTGCTACCATTGCCGGATCTGCATTCTTTCCGGTTGCTTCTGAATCTGGTGCAAATGCATCCAACAAGCTTGGAGCAGCGCCAACAACGGTAGACACACTTGGGATTAAGTCCAAGTCTGGTTCTAATGGGCGTTTGAAGGTGAAGACCAGTGCACAGGCGCCTTCCAAGGTGAACGGAACCAAAGTTGGTATTATGGAAGGCCTACGAGGTGAAACTGAGACACCATCGCATGCCCCAAGGACTTTTATCAACACATTGCCGGATTGGAGTATGCTTCTTGCTGCTATCACGACGATGTTTTTGGCTGCGGAGAAGCAATGGATGATGCTTGATTGGAAGCCAAGGCGCCCTGACATGCTTGTGGACCCATTTGGTTTGGGAAAAATTGTTCAGGATGGTCTTGTTTTCCGTCAAAACTTCTCAATCAGATCCTATGAAATAGGGGCTGATCGTACTGCGTCTATAGAAACATTAATGAATCATTTGCAGGTACGGGTAAATCGTTGTATCCGTTGTGCTTTATATCTAAATTTGTCTTACTCTTGCAGGCTAGAAATGCAGAAACTATAATATTTTATAAGTTATGCACTGTATGTACATTCGTACCACTTTTTGGTTGACATGTTCAAATTGTTCACTTCTCCCTAACTTTAGCTGTATTCGCAGGAAACAGCCCTTAACCACGTGAAGACTGCAGGTCTTCTAGGTGATGGGTTTGGTTCAACGCCAGAGATGTACAAAAAGAACCTCATTTGGGTGGTGACCAAGATGCAGGTTTTGGTAGATCGCTATCCTACCTGGTGAGTCAGCTTCATGTGTGTTGTGGTTTTGCCTTCTTGCTACCTCAACTATAATCATGCCTTTGTTGTTGTAGTGCTTCAATCGACCCTAGGAACTTGATTTCGTGTTCGGCTGCCACTGGCTTTGTTAAATTCTATGACATTGTTCGCTACTACTTTTGTCATATAGCTGCAGGCGCAGCAGAATCATTAGCTTGGACATACTTGCAGGATAACTTTATGTGAAGTCACTTTTGTTGTTAATGTGAAGCTTACTTGATTGGACAATTACAAGCTTCTCTTCTTCTTCTTCTTCTTTTGTTTTTCCTTTTGCTGTTACAATTAGTAGCTTTTGGAGTCTTATTTGTGTTGATCAGTTGGCCATGTGTTTGGCACGTACTTATTATGTCCGCAATCAAGGCCTAAAGGGCCAAACATACATTGTATTTCTTGATGCCTAACATGAACCTAAATTTGGGTGGAGTATGTAGAAGGGGGTGGACTGGTGGAGGTTTGGTCTATTCTGTAACTCTGAAGTTAGTTTTCTTTTCAGATACTGCTTTAAGAAATCTGCTAGCACCAGATCTTAGACTTGAAGTTGTCATCATAGGTCTCAAAGACAGGAGTAATTAGGTAGCTTTTATGAACAAAATGCATCAGCCATCAAATATGTTCACTGACTGCTGTTACCGTCAGTTGTTTGGAATGGACTGTGCTGTGGAAGTTGAGGATGGAAATAATGTTGGTGATTATGTAGGATGTGGTTCATGTAAGAACCACTTGTTTACAGTTTACCTGTCTATGGACTTCCAGATATGACATTCTCAATTGGCTTGCTCAAAGATCCTTTGCTTTTGTTTTCATACCGACCAATAAACACCTGCACTTCTGTTGCGTGGGAAGACAAAGTTGTCATCATAGCACATCCTACATAGGTCTCAAAGACAGCACCAGATCTTAGGCTTGAAGTTGTCATCATAGGTCTCAAAGACAGGAGTAATTAGGTAGCTTTTAGGAACAAAATGCATCATCCATCAAATAAGTTCACTGACTGCTGTTACCATCAGTTGTACGGAATGGACCGTGTGCTGTGGAAGTTGAGGATGGAAATAATGTTGGTGATTATGTAGGATGTGGTTCATGTGAGAACCACTTGTTTACAGTTTACCTGTCTATGGACTTCTAGATATGACATTCCCGATTGGCTTGCTCAAAGATCTTTTGCTTTTGTTTTCATACCGACCAATAAACACCTGCACTTCTGTTGCGTGGGAAGACGAAGGGCCAAATGAGGTATGCCCCTTTATGCTTGGAATAGCGTGGCACTCTCCACTTCAGCATTTTTGCTGTTAGTGACTGAAGGCTTGAGATGAAAGATTCCTCTTTTTATTTAGTAATCAAACTTGTTTCCTTTCCTGTGATGCTGCAACTGTTTTTAAGGATTCTAATGAAATCTTGATTTTTGAATGGGATTTAGTTGGTCTGAGCGATTTTACTTATGTCGCAACCCTTACTTTGGTACATCTAACTTCTGCAACTGTTTGGTACTCCATTGATGACAATCACATTTACTTCTGTGTAGTCTTTTCTTTTCAATCATACTCAGTATGAGTATTTTACAACCATTTTGTAGCTGATGAGGGCATGTATCTATGATTTGGAGTTTGGACATCACGTGAAGTTATTGAGTTACTTACTGAAGCTTATGACATTCAAAATTGGTTAGAGAGGTTTATAAGTTTAACTCTTTATTCTTTCAGGGGTGATGTTGTACAAGTAGACACTTGGGTTGATGCATCTGGAAAGAATGGTATGCGGCGTGATTGGCTTGTCCGTGACTGCAAAACAGGGGATATTCTGACAAGAGCTTCCAGGTAGGAACTTATACAATCAGTTTCATGACATTTACATTACATTATGTCATAACTCAGAAGTTTTTGGTATATTCAAAAATACTTTTTTGAAAGTTAAGTGGAGCCCAATATCTTTCCACGAACTAGTATAAGCATGTTTACTGTATTGGATAAGGGTGGCATATTTTTTTGTTATATCTGAGAAAAAATATTACAAGATGTGGTTGAATATGTCAGTCATGTACTATTTTGAACCAGGGTAAGATTAATACTAACAGGAAAATGGTAGCCCGTGCCCACTGACATTGAGTATGTGTAGAGCAACTTACTATGAAGATCGATGCTAACTACTTATTTGTACCAAAACTGACTTCTGTGGTGGCTTTTGGTTGGACATGTGGCAGTGTCTGGGTTATGATGAATAAAAAGACACGGAGGTTATCAAAAATTCCAGATGAAGTTCGACAGGAGATAGGTCCTTATTTTGTTGATTCACCTCCTGTTTTGGATGATGACAGCAGAAAATTACCAAAACTCGATGAACACACAGCAGATTATGTCCGTTCTGGTTTAACTGTAAGTACCAGGCTGTGTGATTATGAAGGGTATTTTCTTTTGTAAGTACCACAAGTGTTCTATTGCTCAGATATTGATTTGTTTCTTGAACTGTTATTTTTGAATTGACCAGCCAAAATGGAGTGATTTAGATGTCAACCAGCATGTTAACAATGTGAAATACATTGGCTGGATTCTTGAGGTAAATCTCATATTCTTTCTTTTGATGCTTTATATACTTGATTCGCTTTTTAAGGCCTACCAGAATGCTATGCTCAGTGTGATTCCATTCCTCTCCAATATAAGTTCAATAAAGAGACTACACAAACCAAAGAATTGATCGTCATCTTTGAGTCATTGCTATGTAGGTTGTGGTTTTGTAAAAACTTAAAAACAAGTTCAATTGATAGAAAAGCTATAGAAATTACCAAATGTAACAATAATGGTGGGTGGCACATGTCAAGGTCTGGTAATGCCGCTTATGTTATTTCTGTGCGTATCCTAGCCTTGTTTTCAATGTTTTTGGAGGTTTTAAGCTAAATGTGGCATTGACACAACGACGTAAAATCATGAATAATCAATAATACTCCTTCCGTCCCACTTTAAATGTCTCATACGGGAATCCGTGCATTTTCAAATCCATGGTTTTGCGTAGCCCGTAGGGGACATTCAAAGTGGGACAGAGGGAGTACCAGTTAAGGTATATCTTCATTGTTCAGTTCTGGTCTCTGTAGGATAAGAAACCATTCTGGTTGTTATAATATCAATCGTTGCTGGAGCAGTGCTTGCTAGTTTGCTGTTAACCTCTTTCCTTGGAACTAACGGCTGAATATTAAGTTGGTGCCAATTGTTGTTTGATTCCCGTTTATGCTTGTTATATAATATTATTGCTAAGTATTGACGAGAGTCTTATTCTTCTTCTAACCTTTCCAGAATTTGCTTGCTGATTATGGTATATTTTGATCTGAGATTTGTCCAGAAGAAACAAGAAAGGGGTGCAAAATTACCAGCCCATTGTTTTTATTGATTACCATCCAAGAAAAGATTGTTTTGAGTAATAAACACGTTTTCTTCTCATTGGAATTATCCAACTGAAACAGAAAAAATAAATCGGAGATCCAAACTTAACCTTAGTTCTGAATTTTCGTGCGGTCTCATTATAACAAGATGCTGGAATTTTGCAGAGTGCACCACAGCCAATTGTGGAGAGTCATGAGCTTTGTGGGATGACTCTGGAGTACAGGAGGGAGTGTGGGAGGGACAGCATGCTGCAGTCCCTCACTGCTGTATCAGGTGGTGGTGTTACTGGATTGGCAGATTCCGGCTATATGGAGTGCCGGCATTTGCTTCGACTCGAGGGTGGGGCTGAGATTGTGAAGGGAAGAACCGAATGGCGGCCCAAGCATGCCGGAAGCCTTGGGAGCCTTAGTCAGCTTCCGGCAGAAAGCGCTTAATTGTCTGAAGTAATTCATTGATGGAGTGGATTATGTTGTCTGTCTCATGCTATTCGTCGCAAATGCCTGTATAAAATCCTACTTGAGTTCCCGGATTGATGTGGTTTTTTGTTCCGTAATATATTCTTTCTGATCTGTATTCTTATTTGGAGAATAGAGGAAATTTGTAAGCCCGATTGTAAGTAGACCTCGGTGTACACTCTCTCTCTCTCTGAGCTGTGTCTGAAGTTAAAAGCTTGATTGTCTTCTGGGATAGGGAACTCTTGCAGTTCAGCTATTTTTGATGGCTATTCTTTATTATTTATTTATACTTGGAAGTGTGTCGGTGGAACATGTGGACAGTGGTGTTGCTGTAGTTGGTCTAGTTGTGATTGCAAAGTCTTGTTTGGGAGGAATTTTTCAGTGCCAAGCGGGTGTTGCCTATGTGGTACCCGTTCGGCCCATTCGAGCCGTCCGATACATTTTTGAATGGCTCGGATTAAAACACTCTCTCCTCACTCCAACACTCTCATTTTCTCTCTCCAAATCTGAGCCGTTCAAATATGCAATTGAGGGCTTGGATGTGCAAGCGGGTAACACGTGGTACCTGCTTGGCACTGAAATTTTTTCCCTTGTTTGGAGGACAATTACAGTTTTATCAAACATTTACGCCTATATACGTTAGTGTAACGTTACGTGTACACACAAATTTGTTTTTCTGGAAGTGTTGCTTCTTTGGTGTTGCTCCCAGAGGTGGGATTCAGAGGGTGTTGATATTTGTTTGGAGCTGTGTGGATAGCACAGACAAAGGTTGCACATATTTTACACAGATTTTGTTGTAGGGTCCACTACGGATTCACACAAACAATCCAAGCTGTTTGTTAAATTTAAAACTTGTTTTCGAGTGATTTCTCAAAAAAATTAGCTCAAAAAGATACTTGTAAGTGTTCGAGCCAATTATATAACTTTCCATTAATCCTAAAATTTGAATGGAAAGTTATATAATTGGATCAAGAACTTAAGAGTATCCACAATGCTATAATTAAAAGTAAAAGATTTTTAAAGTTAACAATATTGTGCAAAATATGTCTCACAATACTATAATCAAACTTAACAACCTCCTTAAAAATAATCAAATTTTGGGCTTTGAATAACCAAAATAACAACCTTTTGACAATAACCAAATTTAATAGACCTTATATATTCTCAATCAACTACACAATCATTATACAAAAATGTTCTTATCTCTCTTCCTTTTTCCTCTCTTTCTTTTCGAACAGTATTTTCAAAAAAAAAATTTACTAAAAAATTGTTTTTGTTTTTTACAAAACAGTTTTTTAAATATAGGTTTTTTCCAAAAAAAAAAAAGTTTCAAGAACTATTTTCTATTTCTAATAAATAGTTTTTATTAGTTCAAAAATATTTAAAAAAAAACCATTTTCTACTGTTCACAGTTTTTTATAGTTTAAAAAAATGACGTGACAAGTTTTAAATATTTAATTTTGATTATGCCATTGTAGACATCTACATTATTAACTTTAGCAATCTCTTAAATGAATAATCAAAAACTGATGTGGCAACTTTTTGATTATTAATTTTTGATTATATCATTGTGGATACTTTTACAAGTATCTTTTTGAGTTGATTTTTAGCAAGGTCACTCAAAAACATGTTTTAAATTCGATGAACGGTTTGAATCATTTGTGTGAGACCCGTAGTGAGCCCATAATGAGATCTGTGTAGGATTTGTGCAACTTTTGTCTGTGTAGACAGACTTCCTGATTTGAGTGAGAGTTGAAACCAGAGCTACTAACCCAACCTCCAAATGTTGCAACACAGCCCATGCAGCCCACTTAGAAAACGGGGCTCCCTGTTTTGGTCCAATCTCAAGCCTGCAATAATGATCCAAAGAGTTCGTCTCGTTGATCTCATGGAGGATAATATTTCCGGAGGAAAAAAAAAAAAAAATCAATCAGACATCAATAAGTACATGAACGGACAAAACAATATAATTTTGAACTTAAATTATGAACTTTAAATGATTTGTTCATGTTCGGTTGAACTTTTTTTGTACAAATGATTTTTAATGAGGCCTACGAGATAAACAATTCATACTGTATCATTTTTGTGGGCATGGGATAGGGCAAAAAATAAGAGTTTAGAGGTGTAGGAAGGGTTTAAGGTGTGGAGGGGAAGGTTATCTACGGGGGAGAATTTCCGGTGTTCTCGCCATAATCTTCAAGACACGGATTTTTTTTTTTTACTTACTTTCACATTTAAAAAACTTTTTTCAGGTCGTTTAATATTTTTTTAAATTTTTCTCCATGAGACGAATTGAAAAGGTTAAATATTTTGATGTAAAACTAGAAAAATACAAACAAAAGTACAATAAAAACACGAAGTTAGCAAAAAGTGAATGTTTATGATTACAATTTTTAATATGAGCAAGATTACGTTGTAAACCCGGTTAGGTACTCCCGAAATACCAATCAAGAGCCTGTCTTGATTACTTCAATTATTGTTGTGATTGCAAGACGACCCATTGTGGGTTGTGGGGGGCACACAAAGGAGAACGAAGCACCCTTTCTCATACTAGAGAAATTGCATCATTTATTCATTCACTTTAATGCCTCGTTTGGTTACAAGCCCGCACTACTGAGCTCGGCACTTCTTAGGGATGGTGCCGATTATAATATTTGCTTGAATTGTGTTATGGCTAGCCCATGTGGGAATCACAAGTTTGTTTTGATTTATTCATTTATTTAGGAAACAAACACAAGGTTTAATTCACGAGTCAAAGCACAAAGATAATATTCACTTGCCTTATCCTGCCAGTAACTTGTTTTGGGAAAATTATTCTCTACTCGAGAATCCTCTTGATTGCCCGACAACCATTAGAGTCCTTTAATGAAAGCAAATTAGCTATATACAAGAAATTAAGCAAATTATATGCAGTTACTTAGGCTCTGTTCGGTAAAGTTACCAGTTTTTTGTTTATGAAAAATTAGAAATGAGTTTTTGTTTATTTATTAAAAAACATGTTTGGTAATCATAATAGTTTTTGTTTTTTTGGGCTGCCGACCAAAAGTATTTTCAAAACAAATGAAAACCCAATTTTTGTGTTTCTAAAATTTTTGTGAACTAGTGGATTTTGATGATTAACATGAGTTGCTTCAGAATTGTGACCACTAAGTCACATAGTTCGTGTGCGTGTGCGTGAGCGGGAACGTGAGTGTAAAAACGTCTTTGAAACACGTACGTCACAAACTACTAAAACTCACAAGAGTGAAGATTGAGAGCGACATGACTCGTGAGGGCGGTAAGAAGATTGAAAGATTATATGACTAAAGCCAGCCACTAACCACTAGCCTGCACCAAAACGAGTTAATTTTTTTTTTTTAAACCAAACTCATCGTCCAATGATCAGTACTCAAGACTTCTTAACCAAACCCACCAATTATGTCATGCCTTAGATTAGAAGAGCCCACACAAAAGGGGTGCCCTCACAAAAGGGGTGTGTGTTTGAATGCATGTGTTCATTTGACGTGAAAAATCGGTGATTATAAACTTTATTATTTGTCAAAGGTAGTGCAAATTCAAATTTTAATAGACGATACGGTAACAACTAACAACCATGCATGGTGCGCGAAAGCCTCAGTTTTAATTGGACTCTTCGCGAATGAGCTGTTAATCGAAATGCACGAAAATTGGCCTGAACATTTGAGTAAATTGAACTATAAAAAAAACAACCATGTTCATTGGGGGAAAATGTAGCATAAAATTGGTGGACTCTGGTAGCTAGTTATGATGGAAATCGGCTTCCAAGTCATTGGTGGTGGACTCTAGTAGGCATACTGTCTATCACTACTTTGTTTCTTATTTTTACAATTTCGGTGCACGGGTTAGCTTGCGCGCACCTACACTAACCTTCGGGAAACAATCCCATCGTCCACTTGCAGGGGTCCTAATCAAAGGCAAAGCAAAGTTTTGTATGGTCTGACCCTAAAGAATTTAATAGAACCTCAGACCTTAAGAGGGAGCAAAAAATCCAAAGTCTTAAGCCTTAACCAATAAGCCAACCCTTTGCGATTCACTATTTTGTTTTAGTGTTTTTCACTCTTTGGTGAGGCAAAGATCTCACAATTTTAGATACTTCCTGTTAATGATTTTTTTTTTTTTTTTTGACCCTTTGGGATGTTTCTTTATCTAGCTATGTTTCTTTTCATCACACTGTGTATGGCTTTTTGGATGCATATCTTGCTTCTGTACATGTCAAAATAATTTGAGAAAGAACATTGCAAAAAATTGATAATCAAGAGTTATTGTCTTAGACAATATGTCTAAACGGGACTAAACAGACTAAAGCCAACAAAAACACGATTTTTAAGACATATCTATTCTTTTCACATATATCAACTAAAAGTTCATTAGGCGAAAACATGCAACTTGTTTAAAGTCCTTACGCTATAGATAGACTTGTCCAATAGAGGATTACGCAGTTGTTAACTTCAGAATCTCGAAAATAGCTAGTCGAGGTGCATAACCCAGTAATCCAAATATTTTGTCCAAACATAAATAAATCTTGTGAGATGCATGTGTCCATCTTTGCTCTAAGTTTAAATGGTTCTCGCTAGCGAATGTTGGGAATACATGGTCTTCAGAAAATTGGTCAAGGTAGGCATAAGCAGATGTAAACAGATCTAGATACAATTGAAATACCAGGTCGTGTATTGAATGGGTCATACCGTACCTAAACGTATACAACAAGAATAGTATGTTGATTGTTTTTTTTTTTCCAATATTATATACATGAACGAAGGTTAACGGGGTGTTAGTAAGTTAGTTCACAAAAGGATTCAAAGATTATCTATAGTTTTGAATTCCAAACGTCCATGACGGGACTTGAACCTAGCCTCCCACATGATTGCTTTTACTCACGCTGTTAAACAAACATGTCGATGATGTCCCAAGTCGAGTCATATCCACTTAATTCATGAAATTGATTTGGCGAGGTTGCTGCATTTAAGGCACAAAATAACGGTTGGATAATAGTATAATAAGAAAATGGTACAGTATTGAATGGTGATGAAGATGCCATGCCTGCCTGATTCAACTACCACAAAAATACATTCAAAACTGATGAAATTCCAGGGGGGCCCACCAATTACAGGGCTGTGACTATATCTATTTATCTCTCCCACATCCTAAGTCGCATATATAATTTGCAGGTGCGTGCGTGAGTCCGAGCGTCAAAGCGTTTTTGGAACACGATATTACAAACTAATAAAATCTGCAAATGCAAGAAATTGAAAAACAAAACGTATAAAATCGTTTCGTTCTTGAACCCCATCGCGTAAACTCGTGTCTCTACAAACTGTTTAATTATTACTACTATGAAGTTTTTTTTTTCCCCCTTTTATGAAAAACAAAACGTGTAAAATCGTCACACCAATTGCTGAACTATGAAAGCTTGTAAAGTGAACTACTGATCAAATCCTATTTTCTTCAGAAAAATTCTGAATCGTGAAATATTTTTCTCTCCAAAACATTAATCTCACGTACTCTATCTTACATGTTACTTGCATTTAGCCATTTAATTATCGCCACTAGTTGCTTAAGCGGCTTGAGCCATTGGCAAAATCCACTAGTTGCTTAAGCGGCTTGAGCCATTGCCGAATTTTGCCAATGAAAAGTGAATATTAGTGACATTTTACAAAAAAATTAATGGCATTCTTAGGTGCAATTAATGCCATTTTTTTGTGTGGAAAATTTCCTTTCGTAGCCAATAGCGAAGTCATTTTTGGCTTCTTTTGTTCTTCACCACCAGACTTGGTCTAACATTCCGAATCCCATGTTTACATTAGCCCCAGCTCCCAACCAAATACTGCTTTAATGAAGATGCGGTCTTCAGCCCATCTGGTAGTACCTCGTGGCTTTCAACGGATAGATTTTCAAACCCATTTTGATTGTTAACCCATCAAGACGTTCACCCTCTAATGAGGAAAAAGAAATTAAGCACAGCTTTAATGAGGAAATGATGTTGATTGTTGTGTGCCGGCCAATTTTAGGTTGCTTTGGTAATGTAGAATTTTAAGACCAGGCAATCAAAAAGTCTCTTACCGTCACATGGGTCATCAACGGAGGTCGGCCAATATATACAGTTAACCCTATTAATTAACATGAGAATTTTTTCAACTTGAAAATGAAAAAGTCGATGGATTAATGTCGCCACTTGCTGTCGGCATTTTTTTCGCCCCTTCCGGCACCTAATTCAACAATCGGTTCTGTTCATATTTTAAATAGGTATTGATACTTTCAACAGCTTATTGATCGGTAAAAACAATTTGACATTTTTCAACAATAAGTAATCCTTAAGTCATTGTCTACCGGAAATGTCCCTTAATCTAAAAAATCACCGTGGTGACATCCAACTCAAAATCAATTGATAAAATGTAGTAGCCCTAGATATATAAGCCCAATTTGGGTGACTTAAACAATAACTAGGGAAATCCCAAAATTAACTAAACTAATTCATGATGTCTTTTAGATTGTTCTTGAATTTCTAACCTAAATGAGAAATTCTCAAGGAAAAAAATGCAAGAACATGGGGTTTGTAGTTCTGATTTTGCTCTCTTTTTCTCGGAGGCGGGGGGACTGTTGTCCCAAGGGGACAGCAGCGTGCTGTTGTGCTCAAATTCTGGACCCATTTCGGTCTCGCTCCGATGATCGGAAGCGTTCATTTCGTAGAGCTCGTCGAATGGAACAACTATGCAAAAAATCAACTTAATTGGATATCATTAAGTGCTTGATCGATAAAAAGGTTCCAATCAAGCACTTAATGATATTCAATTAAGCTGATTTTTTGCATAGTTGTTCTACTCGACGAGCTTTACGAAGTGAACGCTTCTGATCATCGAAAGATTCGGAACAAGACCGAAGTGGACCTAGAATTTGAGCACAACAGCAGCCCCTGCCTCCCTTTTTCTCTGCATCTATCATTTATCTCTCCTCCAAACGGGGAAGAAAAAAAACCTGACGATTTCAGAAATTTATCGTCAACTTTTTGGAGCTGTTAACAAGTCGAAGGGGAAGGGTCGGTGGTGGTCAAATTACGAGATTTAAAACCGTGGCGATTTCAGAAATTCATAGGAAATGTGTTTCATAAATACATTGTTTACGCTCTATTAGCTCTAGAAAACTACAACTGTATATATAAACAAAAAAATTGACCTAATGATCTTTTATTTGTGAAGAGTACCACATGATATTTCAGAAGTACCCAATAATTGGCCTAACCGAAGTGGTGGACTCGACCTTTGGGCTCAGCCCGGTTGGTCATGTAGCCGCCTTTGGGTGTGAGAGGTCTCTAGCTCGGATTCGATTTAAGGAGATGAGATAAACCCCTTGGTGGTTTTATTAACTACTCCCTCTGTCCCGATTTGTTTGTTCTCTTTTTGACTTATACATGTTCCAAATTGATTGTCCCATTTCAAAATCGGTCCCGCTAATATGTGCCTCAGGAGCAATAGTTTAGGTACAATAAATGTACTTAGATATATGAGTTGTGTTCATAGGTAGATACTCACAAATCATAAAGTTTCACCACTATTTTCTAAACTAGCCATAAATGCTTATATTACTTTTTTCTAATGACAGTCTTAACCTCATTAGTTTGATGAGACCTAATGAAATGTATTTCAATATTTGCTCGTTCACTTCTAGTACTTTAAAGGCTTTTTAATTTATTTTCCTCTATGAAAACTTTAAAATTTCAATTATAGTGGCAATTACTATCTCTACTAGCACTTCATCCTTAGTGTATCTCGAAAGAGAAAAAAAGAAACAGACAATTTTTCATAATATATGCGGAAAATCAAACAATTGGATAGTACTACAACAAACAATTAAATTAACTCATGAGTCTCGACTTTCAAAGTCCAAAAGAGAGGAAAAAAAAAATACAGTAGCACAACAACTATACAAAACATGATACCAAAAATGAAAATTGAAGGCCTCTTCTTCACTGAGAAAACATTGTCCTGAAAAAAGGTTGAAAGCCATTTTTCACTAAATTGTTCCTCGTTTTGACACTGTCACTGGACTCAATATTATCGTCTTCTTGAGGAAGCTCATTCAAGCCAAAATTATTTCTTATTTTAATTTGGTTTAACTCATGCTCCAGAATTCATCATCCATTCTTTTACCATCCTACGTATTGAAAGACTGTTATCCATTAAACATAGTTATACAAAAAAAAAGACCTTCATCTAGCGAAAATAGCATCGGAAAAAATATTTTCATATAACTCTAAAAAATCTATGGAGATGTTGAAGAAAAAATTCATACCTCAGTTTGGTTGGTGAAACGGTAGAATTGGTCTGCTTTGAGAGCAAGCATATGAAATTCTTGGTTGAAGTCTCAGAGAAAATAAAAGTGGCGGGTTCCAATTTTCCACTTTTTCTCTTTTTGCTTTTTTATTTTATTTTAAATATGGAGAAAGATAAAGAGTCATGGTCATTTTTGTTATTCAAAATACTCTTGAACTTCTTTTGATGAAATGATTTGTATTTTCAATGTGGTTAATTAATCAATCTTGGGATGAGTATAACAAAATGCAATTAATGTATCTAAACTTATGTCCCAGGGGCACCAATTAGAATTTGCCTTTCAAAATTCATAGATCAGATTATGTAAATTTTCAAATCAATGAATCAGATTTAATTTTCTTAATTAATTAAAAATTCGAGATTGGACAAACAAATCGGGACGGAAAGTACTAACTAGTACTACAAAAAGTGGTTGGGGACTCATTAGACAGGTCCCAACGAATGCATTAAATGATGGGATTGGTGAAAAAACATGACACAAGTCACACCCTAACCTTCTAGTTAAAATGCTTACCGTAGGGTCAATGCTCAGCGAAGGGTCAATTCCCAGTTAGGTTGATTGTTGTGCAAATTTTAGGTTTGCTCAATGCTAATTGAAGGGTCCATAAATGTAGGAATTTGAAACTTCGCATTCGAAAGTCTCTTACCATCACATCAATCATCAATTAATGTGGAAGGCCAACAGACAACAGGTTCCGTTCCACATTTCAAAATAAATATTTAAAAAATAAGAATTTATTTTTAAACTTAAAAATAATAGGTTTACGAAAATAATTTTTCAATTTTTTTTAGGATTTAATAGATCAAACAAGATTCATGTTGCATATTTTTTTATTTCAGTAAATCTATTATTTTTAAACTTAAAAATTGTAAATAAATACTTATTTTTTAAGGGGTAAATCAAAACACCACCTTAACCCTATTAATGAACAAGCCAGTACATCTATGTATGTTGAATTAATGACTTGTTTTCAACTTGAAATTTGAAAAACGATTACGGTAGAGTTGCACACCAATCGCCAATGTGTGGACTAGTGTTAATGTTGTCACACCAATGTGTTTAACAAAATAAACACTTATGTTTTATCCAATAAGAACCCGTGTTCCACTAACTATTTACCTTTTTATTTTTACCTCCAAAACTTGTGACATTTTTTTGATTGTTTATATCTTTCAATTTATAATGAATTTTATAATTTTGCAAACTTTGTATAATAAAACTAATTGAGATTCTATCAAACAAGATTCATATTGCATATTTTTTGAGATCCATATTGCAAGATTTAAGCAATAAAAAATGACATACTGAATAAGTACTTATTTCTTAAAAACCCTTAGTGAAACAATGATTCTTATATATATTTCCCCTTCCAAATACTCAAAATAAGTACTTAATTTTTAAAGGGTCTTAGCGGAACGAGGTTAGATATGTGTGCAACTTGTGTGTAACAGAGTGTAAGCAGGACCGGCTCAAAAATTTGAATCTTAAAATGACAATTTGAAGTTGGGCCTGTGATCACTTTTCTCACGTAGCAGTACTGTGGTGTGAATTTTTTTATATTTAAAATCGATTTCCCTAACGTTTGGAGATTCAAACGTTTTTAATTGAAATCTGTTTACTTGAATTCTGTTAATAATTCCTTTTGAATTGATGGTATAGCCTAGCTGTCCCCTTAATTTCTTTTTACCATTGTACAACTTGCGTATTCTATCATATTTTTTAAAATCTTGTTTTCGCAAATGTGAAAATTACGTGAAATAATTATTCTTTTGTTGTGCGAGTATGTTCCGATTAATTATTTTTCACTTTGGAAAAATTAAGTAACAACTTTGACGTAGGAGCCTTAAGATAACACTCCTTTTATTTCTTCCTTTCATCAAGATATCTCTAAGAATTTATAATCATGAGACACAACCCAATGAGTTTTAGCATTTTTCCCGGCCCATAAAGTAGATAAAATTTGGGTTCATCCACCCCCAAGCACAAGCGTGTAAAAAAAAGACTATGAAAAAGATTATAAGAATTAATTTGACTTGCACGCAAGCTAATCATGTATTATCCACAAAAAAAAAAAAGATTGAAAAGAAAAAGAAATCAATTGAACCATCGGGTCTTTGATCGCAAGTTGCGCCTGGAGTCATTTGATTAAAGACACGTCTGCTTGTAGGGCTGCAAACGAGCCAAGCCGAGCCGAAGCATGTTTGAGCTCGGCTCGGTCATTTATAGGGAGGCTCGAGCTCGAATCGAGCTCGAAAATATGGGCTCGAGCTCGGCTCGATAATCATTAGCACAGCTCGAGCTCGGCTCATCTAAGCTCGATAGTATATGAACGAGTCAGCTCGGCTCAAGCTCGAGCTCGTTTAAAGATTCCACATTCATTTTTTAAAATTCAAATTTCACCTTTTAAGTATATATATACCCCCAGATCAAAAAAAAAATATATATATATATACTCAGCTCGCGAGCCGACTCGAGCCGAGCTCATCGCAACTCGAGCTCGGCTCGTTTATGAAACGAGCTTATAAAACCGGTTTGAGCTCGTTCATTTACCTTCCGAGCCAAGCTTGAACGAGCTAATAACGAGCCGAGCTGCGAGCCGCTCGCGAGCGGCTCGATTCGTTTGCTGCCCTATCTGCTTGTGCGTCACGGATCGCGTCACCCGCTAAAAAAAGGGAAACCAAATGAGAATGCAGTTCGCGTTGGTTCCTCCTTTTTCCTTGGGTTGGGAATATCTTCCCGAATTATACAAATCTCAACTCTGTTTCCTAAACTGTTTCCCAACCGTTACAAATTTAAATCTCCACAAAATCATATATCCCACTCGCCTGTCAATAGAAACGCATTCTGAAATGACCATAACACCCTCTGCTTTCACAGGTGTTGGACAGGAAGCGCGAGTTTCATGCCATTCTCATACTCGCGAGTATAGAAAAATAAAAAAGCACGAGGACTCTCTCGCTTTTTGCCCCGCCATTTCTGTTTTTCCCGGTACAATTAATGGCCCCGGCCCCCCCTCCCTCTCTCTAACGTGCAGAGAAAGACAGACGATCTACAGGGATAAGACAGCTATACAGAGAGAGAGAGAGAGTGTGTAATCTCTTCTAGAGAGAGAGAGTGAGAAGAGAGAGAGAGCGAGAGAGGGGCCGGGCCATAAATGCAGAGCTGAACTGGCACATGCGAAGGAACTACTAAAGAAGCAGTTGTAGTATAAAGTAAAAACAAAACTTGAATGAACTTCCAACCACACTCCTTCAAACTCTACCGAAATTCCTATACGTTTCGGACCTAGGGTTTTCTTCCGATGTGGTACCCGGCGGAGAACCTGTCGAGATCGGCGTCGTTCCGGGAGGAGAGCTGCGACGAGGAGGAGGAGGAGCTGCGGTGGGCGGCGCTGGAGCGGCTGCCGACGTACAGGAGGGTGCGGAAGGGGATTTTTAAGAACATTGCGGGGGATTCGAGGGAGATCGATGTGGAGAAGCTTGAGATGCAGGAGCGGAAGTTGGTGTTGGATCGGTTGGTGAGTTCCGTTGAGGATGACTGTGAGTCGTTCTTCGATCGGATGCGGCGCCGTTTCGATGCGTGAGTAATTGGATTCCCTTGATCACGAACTACGCCTGGGGTGTAATTGGTTGAGATGAGAATGCAATAGTTTCCATTTTGATAGTACTTAAAAAAAGACAGTGCAATTTTTTTACAGAAAAATAAAGTGTTTTGCTCATAATTTTTTAAAAAAAAAAAAATTTCGCACCACATTAAAGGACTAATCGAGATCTATCTTTAATTTGGTGCATAAAAATTTGAAAAATCATGTATGCAACTATGCAAGTGCTTAATTTTTTTGGTGCTATCGAAATGGGACGGAAAGTAGGTGTCATAGTGTTATGTGTGTTGACGCGTGAGTAATTGGATTTCCCTGTTTGGTTGGGTTTTGAGGGCGGTTTTTGAGAAAAATAGGTTGAGAGAGAGATAGATAGAGAAATTTTATTGAAAACCGTGCCAAATTAAAGAACCAATCGAGATCTATCATTAATTTATAGCGAAGAAACTTGAAGAATCATGTACACAAGTGCTTTATTTTTTGACCCGAAAATTGCACGTCTCTTCACAGGCAACTATGAAATTGGGACGGAGAGTGTTGATTCTATACACTAAGTAAATTATCAGAACATTCACTTTACTTTTACTGTAGGATAATTTTTTTTTTTTTTTTTTGACGATCACTGGTATTTGGGCCAATTTACGAACGAGCACATTGCCTAATTTTGGATTGATGACACCGTCCACTAGCGGGTCTCAATTAAATCCAGAGCATGTTTTGAACTTGAAATCCTGGGAGAAGTAAGCTGTCCCATGGCTTGACCACCAAACCAACCCTTAGTTACCCGCAGGAGCATATTAGTTGACAGTTGATAGTTGATACATGCATATGCAACGAGATCTATAGAATCAGATACATATTTTCAAAATTATGACATTGTGGCTCTAAAAACCCTTTCAGAAGTTTTTCGTGATATTAGAAGATTCTCAGTTTATGAAACTTTCATGGTTGTCAAATTTCGGCTCAAATCAATGATAGTGCAATAGGGAAAATTTCAGTTTGGTGACGTGTTTGGATATGATTCGTATGCGTAGACCTATGATGAGGGCATTTTAGGAATATAAAGGAGAAAAAAGGACTTTGTTACCTAAGATTCAATGGATGGCTTAATGGCCAAAGGACTTGCGTTCGAATTCCAAACTAATGGAGCAACATTGGCGGCTGTTCACACCGCTCGTCGACTCTTACTTTGTTTTTTGGTTTATGATTTCCTTATTTGGTACCCGGGACAGTTTGTGGTTATTAAGAAGTAAGAAGTTGAAGAAACTCGCTTCAACTAAGTTAGTAAATTAATTTGGGTCAAGCTCAGTTCAGTGGCTAATTATGTTCAAGAAAGGAACAAAGACATTTCATCATGATTACTTGCCAAAAAAAAAGAAAATTCATGATCATTCTTTACACCAGTTCAATTTATAGTCAACGTGGTGCGAGTAAGTTGGCTCGGACACCTGGTTATAAATAAGGAAAAAAAAAAAACCCCGGTGGAACACTATTGGTCTATTGCCGTTTCAGTTAGTTGTGATCAGTCCGAGCGTCGTTTGATTTCAATGAAACATTCATTTTGATACACTTTAACGTTGATGATCTCATTTGCTTACTATGTTCTCGAGAGTTTAGAATATTAGGATTCTGAATTTGTCAATTTGATTATAAATGGGAATTCAAAGAGATCAGTTTAGCTTACTCTGTTTGGCATTGCAGAGTTGATCTCGAATTTCCAAAGGTTGAGGTTCGATTTCAGCATTTGACAGTGGATTCCTTTGTCCATGTTGGAAGCAGAGCACTGCCGACTATTCCGAATTTCATTTTCAATATGACTGAGGTAATATTTTATGAAACTACTCATTGACATAAGTTATTGTCCTTCACAGTTGTCTCACACTTTATTTGCTTTGTTGGTAATCTATCATCTAGGCTTTGTTAAGGCAGTTGCGCATGTACCCGGGCAGGAGAAAAAAGCTGGCAATCTTAGATGATGTTAGTGGGATTATTCGGCCTTCAAGGTGCATATAGAATTTTAGTTTCATCTGCTTTTTGGCGAGTAATTGGTCTCGAGTTGATTAGGTAAATTTGCTTTTACCAGATTAACGCTGCTTTTGGGTCCTCCAAGCTCGGGAAAGACAACACTGCTTTTGGCTCTTGCTGGCCGTCTTGGACCCGGTTTGCAGGTATGAAAATTCTGTCTTGGATGGAATTTGACACCTTGTACTTTTATTCTCATGGCACACTTAAGCCACTAACATAGAAAAATTCCCCATGAATAAATAATCTGAACCGTTTGCCAGGATGTGATGACGCTCATAAACAAAGTATCGTGTATTCTGAGACAGTTGATGACTGCATTGCTGACTGCTAATAAATTACTAGAAGAGGGGAATTTAAGTCTTTAGAGAACTTTTTATGCATCTCGGCATAGGTCTTTTTTTGGCATAAGTAGACTTGAATCTTCTCCACATTATCTAAGTGAGCATTTCCTCAGTTTTGTATGTATGCATCTAGTTTTCTAACTCTGAATGCATGTCTTACGAGGTTTATTTTCTGCTAATGGCTGTTTAATACCTTGATTACTTTGAAGATTTCAGGGAAAATTACATACAACGGGCATAGTTTGAATGAGTTTGTTCCTCAAAGAACATCTGCTTATGTCAGTCAACAAGATTGGCATGTGGCAGAGATGACAGTTAGAGAGACTCTTGATTTCTCTGCTCGATGTCAGGGTGTTGGATGTAAATATGGTATACCCTGGAATTTTTCTTCTTCTTTGTGTCTGTGTACATGTGGAAGTCACGTGTATGCTGAGCCTTGATGTGTCCAACAGATATGCTTGTGGAACTTTCACGAAGAGAGAAGATAGCTGAAATAAAACCAGATGAAGATCTGGATATACTTATGAAGGTACATTTGTTTCTTATGCAGGCTATACTTCTTGCAGTGCAAATTATTGTATTTGACTCCATACTGCAATAAATTTCTTCCTTCTTTTTCCAAAGGCATTAGCTTTGGGAGGTGTAGACCCTGGCCTTGCTGTGGAGTACATTTTAAAGGTATGTCTAGATTCTCATTTCTTAAGTGTACATCGTATTTTGATTCAAACAGTATTGGTTTAAGTTTCTCTGAACCTGCACAATTTACCGATTTACTAGGAAATTATCCTACAATACTAAAATTTATGTGACAGATTTTAGGCTTGGACATTTGTGCTGACACGTTGGTGGGAGATGAAATGCTGAAAGGAATTTCAGGGGGACAGAAGAAACGACTTACAACAGGTGTGCTTGTATTTTTATGTTCCTTGCATTCTCGGATACAGCAAAACTACGTGGGCATGTTTGACTGTCTGGGATTATTCTTAGGAAGGATTGGATAAGATGGGATTAAGGATTGGGATAGAGGGGACAAGTGGAGTTGATGGGATAATAGATGGGATTCTATGGATACCACGATTAGTTGTACTGTATTTGGTTAGCGTGGGATAAAGATGATAGTAGTTTATTTTTGACCATTAGATGTGGAGGGTATCTAATCTGGATGGGCGGGACTAGGTGATACCACCCCGAGGGTGGTATTAATTAGTTGTGACAAATACCAGACTATAAATAAAGAGGGAACATGTGGGTCCCCATATTCCCCCTACTTAAAATTCCGCCTTCTAGTATAGGGAATCAAACGTGCCCCATGTGTTTACTTTTGCTGACATGGAAGACCTGGTTTGCAGGTGAATTATTAGTTGGTCCATCTAGAGTGTTGTTCATGGATGAAATTTCCACTGGGCTTGATAGTTCAACTACTCACCAAATCATCAAGTACCTCAGGCATTCAACTTGTGCACTTGATGGCACCACTGTTATTTCGCTGCTTCAACCTGCTCCCGAGACATATGAGTTGTTTGATGATATCATACTCTTGTGCGAGGGCCAAATTGTTTATCAAGGGCCTCGTCATGCTGCACTCAACTTTTTTGCATTCATGGGTTTCAATTGTCCTGAGCGGAAGAACGTGGCTGACTTTCTTCAGGAAGTAAGTATTAGATCTGGGTACAAGATTTTTTGCTCTTTTATGGTATCTAACTTTGTTTATTCCTGTTACACAGGTGGTGTCAAAGAAGGACCAAGAGCAGTATTGGGCTGTTCCTGAAATCCCTTATCGGTACATACCTGTGGTAAAGTTTGCTGAAGCTTTTCATTCATTTCATGCTGGGAAGAATTTATCGGAGGAACTGAATGTTCCATTTGATAGACGTTATAATCATCCAGCAGCCTTGTCTACTTCTTCTTATGGCGTGAGGAGGCGAGAACTTCTCACTACCAGCTTTAACTGGCAGTTGCTACTGATGAAAAGAAATTCATTCATCTATGTTTTCAAATTTGTTCAGGTAAGGTTGGCGTATCCCTTTTGGTTAAATTCATTAAGCTCACATCCACACCACTGTCCTCCGTACTCTGTGGGTGACCCAAGTGGGAAATTCGAGAGAGCAATATCTTTATGAAAATCAGTTTGTTTGTAAATCATTAGAAACATGGACAAATTGTATTTAATTTCTGCCTTACGAAAGTTTGGTAGGGTATGTTGGATAGGGTTGGAGGTGAGCTAAACACTAAATTAGCTTTTACTTATCCCCGCCATGTATTTTTATTTTCATGATTAATATTTACTGTTTTCCAGCTTCTTTTTGTTGCTTCGGTCACTATGACTGTTTTTTTCCGCACAACGCTGCATCATAACACGGTTGATGATGGGGGCCTGTATCTTGGGGCACTGTACTTTGCTATGGTTATGATGCTTTTTAATGGATTTACGGAGGTCTCAATGTTGGTAGCAAAGCTTCCAGTTCTTTACAAGCATAGGGACTTGCACTTCTACCCATGCTGGGCTTATACACTTCCTTCTTGGATCTTGAGTATCCCAATTTCACTTATAGAGTCTGGTTTCTGGGTGGCTCTGACATATTATGTGATTGGATTTGATCCTAACATCGTTCGGTAAGGCTTATGCTGAGATGCAATTTTGCATGTGTTGACTTGGATACTACGCATTCAATTCTAATATTCCAATCTACAGGTTCTTGCGCCAGTTCCTTTTATACTTCTTTCTGCACCAAATGTCTTTAGCTCTTTTTAGAGTGATGGGCTCCCTCGGTCGAACAATGATAGTTGCTAACACATTTGGATCTTTTGCCATGATGGTTGTCATGGGTCTTGGGGGATATATTATTTCAAGGGGTAAGTGGATAGCTGTTATGTTCTTAATATCTTTCATCTGTGTAACCGAATGCTTATTCATTTTTCTCATTAAGACAGACAATATCTCACGTTGGTGGATCTGGGGCTTTTGGATTTCGCCCTTAATGTATGCTCAAAATGCAGCTTCTGTGAATGAATTCCTTGGGCATTCTTGGAATAAGGTGATATTTTTCATAACAGCTGTTCAGTTTTCTCCAACAATCATTGGGAATGTAGTTGAATTTCTCTTAATTTGTCTCATAGTATTGACCTAGGTGACAGATACTATTAACTGTATACAAGATTTAAGGAGGTTGAAATGCAAATGTCGTTTAGTGTGCCTGTAACAATATTTATGCCTACGTTTCCGTTGCTCGAATTTGTTAGATCTTTCCTCTGTTTATTAATTTTTCTTTCTTGACCGATATGTTCATGCAGAGATCTGGAAACCAGGATAACCTGTCTTTAGGTGAGGCGGTGCTCAAAGTACGGAGTCTGTTTCCGCAGAGTTACTGGTATTGGATCGGTGTTGGTGCATTGCTTGGATACACTGTTCTATTCAACATCCTTTTCACAATTTTCCTGACTTACCTCAATCGTAAGACATCTCATTTTTCTGAGTCCAATATTTTTTGGTCACACAAAAGAGCCAAAGAAGTAGTTGTCAAAGGTGGTAACATAGCGAAAAGGAAATGATCATGTCTTGTATTTCTTTGTAAAACATATTTGTATAGCTTTGGGAAAGCGTCAAGCTGTTGTTTCCGAGGAAGAACTCCAGGAGAGAGAGCGGAGAAAAAAGGGCGAACCTGTCATTATTCAGCTAAGACAGTTCTTGCAGCATTCAGGCTCACTAACAGGTTTATATGCACATTTGAAATCTCTCTCCCCCCATTTCAATTTGTGACAGAGAATTTACTTTTCTCTTCGTCTTAAATTACTGCTCAGCAAAAAGTTTTAACCGGAGGGGCATGGTTCTACCATTTCAACCACTTTCCATGTCTTTCAGCAATATCAATTATTACGTGGACGTGCCTGTGGTGTGTATCTTCCCCCTTTCTCCACACATTTGTTTGATAGTCAATTAGAGCAAAACAGTTATTGTCAAGTTATCATTCCAGGAACTGAAGCAGCAGGGCATAGTGGAAGACAGATTGCAATTGCTGGTTAATGTTACTGGAGCATTCAGGCCTGGCGTGCTTACTGCTTTGGTTGGAGTAAGTGGTGCTGGGAAAACCACCCTCATGGATGTGCTAGCTGGTAGAAAAACTGGTGGAATCATTGAAGGGAGCATAAGTATATCTGGCTATCCTAAAAAGCAAGAAACTTTTGCGAGAATATCTGGTTACTGTGAGCAGAATGACATTCACTCCCCTTGCTTGACTGTTCGTGAATCACTTCTATTTTCTGCCTGGCTCCGATTACCACTTGATGTTGACTTAGGCACACAAAAGGTAATCTTTGTTTCTTTAGGTAAATAACAAATGGAATGAATTCGTGATAAGTGGCGTGGTGCTAAATTCTCAGGCTTTTGTTGAGGAGGTGATGGAACTTGTGGAGCTCACTCCATTAAGTGGGGCATTAGTTGGTCTTCCTGGAGTTGATGGTTTGTCAACGGAGCAAAGAAAGCGGTTGACTATAGCAGTTGAACTGGTTGCAAACCCTTCAATAGTTTTTATGGACGAACCTACATCAGGCTTAGATGCGAGGGCTGCAGCCATTGTGATGAGGACTGTGAGGAATATTGTGAACACTGGTCGAACAATTGTGTGCACAATTCACCAGCCCAGCATCGACATATTTGAATCCTTTGATGAGGTCCTTGTCTCTAAATTTGATAAACAGCTTCTTTCATTTCTTGAGAATTACCTATCTGCTTTGTTTGTATGCATAATACAAGAATACCATACACTGTACTAATGGTCCACACTAGGTTGGCATGAATATGGACCCTCTGCTCATGAATGAGGTAGGATAATTTTCTGACCAATCCTTAAAGACATAGGAAGATAGGATATGTACATGCCAGAAAATTCTGGAAAAATAGGACATGAACATAAGACCCTGTCAGTGGAACTTGCATTTTTCGTCATACCAAAACCCTTTTTGTATCTGCTTCTTTATGTCAGTTTTTAAGTTGATGATTTGCTAAAGTGCCCATATAGTGCCACTTTTTAATGTTGTTTATTACTTTTGTTATTCATGTTTATCATTGCTCTTTAAAGTTGTAAAGCTGAACATGGTTGAGCTCTGTCATTACTGTTTAGACTTAATTTTGTTATTCTGCAGTATAATTTCCCCTGACAAAATGCACCAAAATTTGTTTATGGTGATATGCAAACTGATTCTCGCCCATTCTCATCTGACTTTGCAGCTCTTATTTATGAAGCGCGGTGGAGAGGTTATTTATGCAGGTCCACTTGGCCCCAAATCTTGCAAGCTTATTGACTATTTTCAGGTTAAAAAGTTGTTCTCCAGTCTCGAGTCTCTCGACCACTTCCAATATGAGTTGTTTTACATCTGTTAGGTGTTAAACTGGTTTCGAGTCCATCCTTAGTCCGATAGTACTATAGTAGTATGTAAATTTGTTTTGTAGGCAGTTGAAGGAGTACCTAAGATCAGACCTGGATATAATCCCGCTGCATGGATGTTAGATGTTACTTCATCAGGAGAAGAAAACCGTCTTGGTGTGGATTTTGCAGAAGTTTACAGACGATCAAATTTATTCCAGTATGTGCAGTTTCCATGAGCTTCCAGTTGAATTTTTTTTTTTTACGGTTTTATTTTCTTAATCCATCTATGTGACTTCTTTCTTTTTCAGACGTAATAGAGAGCTGGTTGACAACTTGAGCAAACCAAATAGAGAGTCAAAGGATTTGAACTTTCCAACAATGTATTCTAAGTCATTCTATGATCAATTTCTGGCTTGTATTTGGAAGCAAAATCTGTCTTACTGGCGAAACCCACAGTACACTGCAGTTCGCTTCTTCTATACTATCATCATCTCACTGATGCTTGGAACTATCTGTTGGAGATTTGGTTCTAAAAGGTGTACTGCTGATATATCTCTGAAATTCATCTTTTCTGCTTATGCATATGCACATTTTGTATTATCTGTTTCTTTTTTTTACTAATATTCCTCTGAGAAATCTCATTGACTCCACCAATTAAGAGTCCTATAAATCTCAGTGTTCTAAATGGCGGCCACCGAGGCCACCTAGGCGCTTGGAGGTACCTCGCCGCCACGCCAATACCCCTTGGCGTTTGATTTGGCGCCCAGGGAGATTTGGCTGGGTTTGACAGCCGCCTTGGCGGGTTTGGCGGCCCTTGGCGGGCTGGGCGGCGTCTTTGGAGGCCTAAATTGTATACTATTAACATAAAAGGGCTAGGATTAAAAGTACAAAAACTAAAAGGGCTTATTATGTAATTTTACAAAATCGTATCTATATATATTACAATTACATTTACATCCCCATTCAACACTCCAATCTCGTTTATTTCTACTTATTGTCTTATTCAACTTCATTGCTAGTTGCTACTACTTAATTTCATTTGGGTTTGTACTTTGAAGTTTAAACATTAAGCTTTGCATTATGATTATGTAGAACTTTGAACTTGCATTATGGATACATAGAATATAATTTGATTGGATAATGGTTTGTTTAAAAAAAAAAAAAAAAAAACGCTGAAATACTTGGCGCTTGGAGGTGGGTCTCCGCCCTACTAGCACCAAGCGCCATTTAGAACATTGATAAATCGTATGAGAAGATTACTTAGTACAATGGGGGGTAGGGCTAAAATAGTCCATAGGTCAAGGCTGTGAAATTGAGTACTATTAGTTGACTTCAATGAGTTGGATAAGGCAATGTTTGATTTCACCTTGAATTTGGATCGTCCTATTGATACTGTTGCCCTTTATGTTCCATTTTCTGAGCAAAGAACAATAGGTGCTTCATCAAATTTCTGAGCAAAGAACGATAGGTGCTTCACCAACATATCTTTGATAAATATAGATTGAAAGATTCTACCTTCTTTCTTTCCCACAAATTATTTTCTATAGTTGATTTTCTCTTTTTTCTCCCTCCATAAGTAAGTTCCTTTCCTTGTGTTCTCAAGGTTTTTTTTTTTTTTTGGGTAAATGTGTTCTCAAAGTTAGTCTTTTTACTTTCTTTAGACTTTTTCTTCTGGTTCTTTAGGGACACACAGCAGGAGATATTCAACGCAATGGGGTCCATGTACGCAGCAGTTCTGTTTATTGGAATCACCAATGGCACTTCTGTCCAACCTGTAGTATCAATTGAAAGATTTGTTTCGTATAGAGAAAGAGCAGCAGGAATGTATTCAGCTCTACCGTTTGCATTTGCTCAGGTCTCCTTTTTCTCTTCGTTGTTTTTTGGTTCAACTCTTTTGGTTGACATTCTTCAAAACATTTTTGATCTTCTTTGAATGAATCCATTTTTATGAAATCACCAGAAGAACGTTTTCACCAAAATAACTCCATGTGAAAGCCATGAGAGTTTGTGTTTTTAGAACCAAAATTTTGAAATGTCATATAAAACTGATTCTGAATCATATCTTGCATGGAAGGCAGGATTTGTGGAGGAAGAATAAGAGGAAAGGGATTCAAATGAATCTAATTTTCCCCCCTATTTCCCCTTGGTTTTCTTTTTCCTCCAATCCAAGATCCAAATGCAAGGCCCTCAGCCTACTTACCAATTCTGTATCTACCTTCCTGCATGCAGGTTGCGATTGAGTTCCCTTATGTGCTTGCTCAGACACTTATTTACTGCATAATATTCTACTCCATGGCCTCATTTGAGTGGACATTTGAGAGATTTTCTTGGTACACATTCTTTATGTATTTCACCGTTCTATACTTCACCTTTTATGGAATGATGACTACGGCTATCACACCCAATCATAACGTGGCTGCCATCATCGGTGCTCCATTTTATATGCTCTGGAACCTATTCAGTGGGTTGATGATTCCTCACAAGGTAATGGATTTATTCTCATTCCCTCCTTTTGTTTCATAATTGTAGGGATTGTTTTGCTGAAACAGTTAGCAATCTCTCACTGGTTTAATTAGGGTCGTGCACTAGTTAGTGGCTTTAATAGGTTGCTAATCTTTCAATGGTGAGGCCTTGTTTGGTTCTGTTTTCATTGAAAACCTGTTTGGTTGATGGTTTTCAAAATAGACATTTGGAGTTTTTGGGGAGAAAACCATCGTTTTTTGGGAAAATATTAAATAGTCGTCATTTGAAAATAGTTTCTGCCAAGAAATGAGATCATGAGAAAGTAATCAGTACTTTTGTAAACCACTTCTGACAACTGTTCAGCCAAGTGCAGAAAATTGCCGCCGAATAATGTTGAAATACTTGTTTAGAATGAGTATAGTCGTGGAATGGTTCTGATTATCATTTAGTTTATGTTTGGAGTCATTGAGTTGAATCTGGCTCTCCCTCACAAGCTTAGGGATTTTTCTTTGTTCCTCTCTTCTTGTTTCTGTAGAAACTTTATATCCATCTCAAAACCAATTGGCAATGAGTGGAGAGGTCTCAAATGTTATAGTAATGTGGATTTCCTTAACATCCCCCCTCACGTGCAGCTGCAACCTTTTTGCTGGTCTATCATTGTGGTGGGCCTCACTCTGATACCTTGTAGAAATTTTATATCCATCTCAAAACCAATTGGCAATGAGTGGAGAGGTTTCAAATGTTATTAAGTGATCACCTATTCCACTTCCAAGCAATGTGGGACTCTATTTCCTTTAACAGTTTCTGAAAGTAATAAACAGTTTTCTACTTTTCTTCAGATTATACCGATATGGTGGAGATGGTATTACTGGGCGAACCCGGTAGCCTGGAGCCTCTATGGCCTTCTAGTTTCTCAATATGGGGACAGGAATGAACTTGTGAAGCTATCCAATGGAGGGCAATTGGTTCCCATAAAGGTATTAGTAAAGGAAGTGTTTGGATTCAGGCACGACTTCCTCGGCCTTACTGCCTTTATGGTGCTTGCTTTTTGCCTGATGTTTGCATTGATTTTCTCTTACGCAATAAAATCCTTTAACTTCCAAAAGAGATGAAGTGGCATACGAGCAATGCTGCTGAGAGTTTCTTGTCGTGTCCATAGCAGGTTATAGAGTGAAATTGATAGCCCAAAACCTTTTTTTTTCCCCCCTGTTTAAGGACATAATAATTGTGCCTGATTAAGAAAGGACATGATATTTGTGTTTTAGGCATCAATCTTGTCTTGATTTGGAGGATTATTGGGTAATACATATTGTAAAGTCACTGCCTCCTGTATACTACGGAGAAGATGTACTTGGATGTAGTGAAGCAATTTTGATCTTTTCTTGTATCCATTTCTTCAAAATCTTGTTATCTCAGTTATTCATATCTTCCAAATCTTCATATTTTGAAAGAGAGGGAGCGTGGGGATTCCGAGGCTTGAACCCCAAAAGCGGCATATAACACCACAGGGATGCCACTACCAGGGAAATCCTATTCAATGTTTGTTGCGTACACTGCTATATTTTTGGCAAATGAATTCTAGGCATGGATCAATGTAAGATTACACTGCATAGACCGTAGTGATGAAGGGAAAGGATGCCCGATACCCAATCGAGCTATTTGCGTTTTGCACTAACTTGGTTCGGTGTCCAGTAGAACTCTATTCCTTGATGAAAAACATCCGTTGCTTTTGCAAGCCATTTGATCAATTGAGTTTGCTCGAAAGTTTAATGAACAATCTTGCAGCTAAAATTGAATAGAAACAAAGACCAACTATTAAATGAGGACAGGTGACCTGTTGCCGTTCTCATCGATATTCTCATCTACATCCTCTGTCTGCAATTTTATTGTCATTTTTTGGAAATTCGTATCAATTTTGAATCTCTCATATATTTTATTTTGGAAAGTGAAATTTATGAATGTGCGTTGATACTCGTGAATGAGTAAGAGCTTGTTCCACTTCTTGATTCCAATATATATATATATAATTGAAGAATCAAAATATTATTACTCACATGCTAAAATATTGTTTTGTGCCTTTTAAAATTGTGACTATGCTATTAATGGAGGAAACTCTCCTAGTCTCTCTCTACAAGTACAATAGCTTTTTCTCTCAAAGAATACGAAGTTCTAACCCTAAAAATTTGAATCTGTCTCGCATACGAGCCACCCGGGCGGAAATTACTGAGACCTCAGAATTTCTTCATAGGGAAAACAACCCGGGTGGCTTTCAATCCCGCTCAGGCGAATTCCCATTTTCACCCGGGCCAATTTCAATCCCACCTGGGCCAAATTTTCAGCAAACTTGAAAAAAACTCAGTTCTTCACACTGCCCAACATAAACACCAACTAGGGTGACTAAGCTTTTGATGCCACAGAGTATTATTGGAGACTGAACTTACCAAAGCAAGAGAGCTGGTGTTGGAGTGATTAGAGTGAGTCTGAAGAGGATAGAGTCTCTGAAGCCGAGGCCCCCTGTGAAAATTGTGATGGCTGTGTGTCCTAATCCTAAACAACATTGCCAGTGCAATCAAAGGTTAAAGAACAATTTTTATCTTTAGCAAAATGATAACCTGAAAGAAGTTTCTATATAAGGCTACTTTCCGCGTGCTTGTGTTAGCTAGTTTGAAATATGTTGTATTGTATTTTGGCTAGAGCGAAATAAAGGCGGTTAAGTGAACAAACAATTATATTTTTCATCTCTCGATAAGAACAGATAATTTATGGACAATGATTTTCATATTCTATTTTTTGATTATGGACACTTATTTTCTTGTCTTTTAATGGAAAAAATGCACAAAAAAAAAGCTTCACTAACAAAAAAAAAAATGGGATGTTGTAATAGGGGAAAAAAGAGAGGAGTGTAATAATCATTTTTACCATAATTTATAGGGGAAAGTGGCTAATACTATCCTCTGACTTTGTATTAGATAATTCCTCCGATGGGCTACCAAATGAACAAAAAATCCATCATTGCTCAATTTGATCTTAAGGGTGCGTTCTTGTGATCTTAATTTGGCATTTAAAGTCGCACTTAAAGTTCGGTCATTCTCCTAACCTTAATTTTGAACTTAACTTATTTTCAAACTTTTAAGTTTAGACTTGGCAATGATATAATTATGTTTGTGTCCGATAAGTAATAAGTTTAGACAAATTAATTTAAGAGAATGTATGATCTAAACTTATTTGTAAATAAGATCCGAAGTAAGTTAAGATTTTAAAAATAAAAAATAAAAATCCTAAAATAATATCATAAGAATTTCTCCACACACTCTGAACTTTTGAATGCCCACAACACGTGTTGGTTTTAAATTGGAGGGTGCCATGGGCACCTTCCCTAAATGGGTTACCTCCCCTTGTTTTGTGTTGCCATCCAAATCACCATTCTCCCGCTCTAATATCAGAGCTCTACATATGTAGATAGGTATTACGCCTTTGCTTCTAGGGTTTCTAGGGTTCTGAAACCCTCCTCTCTCTCTCTCATCAATCAAATTCGTGTTGAGAGAATGAGATTGATAATGGTGAAATTGCTGGTGCTGCTCTCCCTCATCTGGTTTTAGGGTTCTCCATCTCTCTTTTCTTCTTCCTCTCCCTCTCTTGTCTCACACAACCATCTCCCTCTTCTTTCTTCCTTTCCCTCCCTCATCTCACACAAACAATGAATCCTTCAATAGATAGTTTGCTGGTAGTCTCATTTCTCATCTGGTCGGTCCATTCTCATCCTCTAATACTAGTGTTATACCTGTTCGATGCACGGAACAAAAAAATTACATTGTTATTTTTTTCCTGTTCCTGTATATCGAACGGATTAATGTGAATATTTTTGGTCTCATGCATCGAACAAGTACATCGCTAGTTGATAGAAAAATATAATTAACGAAAAAAGTATAGAATAAGAAATGAAGTTTCATTCAGAATTTAGGAGCCTCATGGTGTTCAAATTATTAAGCAATTACAAAACATATAAGATAAATAAAACAAATAAAAAATTTATTAATTTTTATATCATTCTTTATCTTAATATATAAAATGAAATTGTAAATTCTCCTAAAATCTCTCCCCCTCTCTCTCTCTCTCCCAATTTTAAAAATTAAAAGAAAATGAAAAATCTAAGAAATTAGGATTGGGGATTTGGACGCTTGTGAGGCTCACACACATTTACATAGGATATTGATTGATATGAGCTGGAGCTGGTGTTACAGTGGCAATATAGCTATTGTAACACTACAGATCGAATTGCCAATTCGTGTGTTCCTGAGGTTGCTCCAGTATTCACCATCCATGTCAGTCCATCGGTCATCGGTTTTAGGCTGGCAGCATCGGCATTGATTTGGAGGTGAAATCGTGGAAATATTGGCCCAATTTGAGGGCTGGAGCGGATGAAATGTGGCTTTGGGATCGTGAGTGGTTAGACCACGGTAGTGGTCTCTTTGTTGCGTCGGTCAACTACTTGGATGAGATAGTTAATCTCTTCGAGAAGGTTGAAGGCGGATCTCCACGGAATGGAGATTCATGATGTACTCCGAGTACCTATAGTTCATTACCCTCCTCAGATATTCGCATTGTCGCAAGCAACAATTCAAAAGTGAAGGTGAAATTGAATTGTAATCGCGACAAGCAATCTAGGCTAGCGCTACAATTGTACGAGGTCACGTTTTATGCAAAGTCTGCTAACTCTTTCGCCGAACTTCGCAATTGCACCTCCAAAACAACGGCAATTGCAATCAAGAGAGCCGCGTGTACTTCCAGGCACCTCCGGCGCCATCACCACTCCAGAATGTGCCCTCGAATCTATAGTTCTCTCACATGTTTTTGCCTAGTTGGAATTGTGTGTGAAGGTAGTTGAATTGTGGATTACTAGAGAGAGTTGGTATTTTAGTAGGTAACTTACAACTATAAGCAGGAGGATCAAACAAAAAAAAAAACTATAAATAGGAGTTTCTATTGTTTAGTTGGACAAGATTTTTGGAAGAATACTATAGACAATAATGGGGATGAGACACTTGAACTCAAACTTTTTTTGATTTGGTATAGAATGATTAGAACCCATCCTTATTTATACTACTCCATAGAAAACTCTAATACAAAGATATTTTCATACAAGATAAACTTTAAGGCAATTCTAGAATACTATGACTAATTTTCAAAAAAAAAAAAAACTATATGATATTTCACAAGAATATTCTAGAGCTTCTAGAAATAAATATTTTAAAGTTTCTAAAATCTAGATATTTATATCTTCTTCAATAATAACTTCCATCTTTGGATTTTGTCAATTGAAATTGTCAATTGGACTTTTTTGGACTTAACTTTCTTATGCCAAAATACTAAATTTAGTTTATGTTTCAACAACATCAATCATAGTTAATATACAAATAAAAGTAGATACATCTAATAATACAAAAAACTATGCTAACATTTTAAAAAAAAGTTTTTAAGATGTAAAATTTCAAGTTTCTCAACTCAAGCCTATTACATTAAGGTTTTATGTTCCCTAACAAAGACAAAACACAATTGAAGTATGATTTTTTCTTCTATGCAAGCGCTACATTGAGGTTGAATTTCTATCAAATGGTTTGAAAGATGCCATAATTCGATCAAATGGCTTAGAGCATTTGGGGTTTCGTTTCTTAAAATAAGGTCAGACTTTTTCTCAATAAGTAATCGTAGGATACGTACCAAATTAGGATACATGTATAAATCTTAAGATACATAGTCGTATCATAAAATTTCTATACAAAAAGGATACAGGATGGAATACGTGTTGTTCTCCGAAGGAGACGATACAAATCATAGGATATTGTTAGAATTGTGGCTCATATGTTAAATATGAAGAGATACGAAAGAGTTCTAGAAAGAAGGCCAGATGTCGGAGCGGAGCAGAACGAGTGGAGCGAAGCACGAGTGGAGAGTAGCGGAGGTATGGTATGGTATCGTACAAGGGTATTTTTGGGATACAGGCCAAATTCGATTCGGGTTAGAATGTAGGAATACTCTATGTTGTAAACCCCATTCCATATTGTGATAATAAAAGAACAGCAACTGTTTTTGCTCTCGTGAACGTACCCGGTTTTGGGGAACCACGTATATTGCTGTGTCAATTTTTTTAATGTTTTATACTCGTAAATCGTGTGCGAGTGTGTGACGATCCTAACAGATACGTATCATGTATCATAAGTTTTTAACAACTATGACCGTAAGTATCTTAGAATTTAAGGATACAGTGTTTGTGTGTGTCACACCCCGTTCCGGAACGACACCCGGAGTGGGCCCAAACCGACACGGCCACGTGGTATTCCACACAAAATACCAACAACTAAATGACAACCAATAAAGGAATAGAGTAAAACCCCAGCGGAAGACTTAACATTAAAATAAACAAGGTATCTAAGATAATTACAAACTTGCATTGAACAAAAGACATCCAACATATCCACAAGTTGAAATCACAAAAGAGTTTAACAAAAAAAATCAGAGTTTGACCCATTACAACCAACTCGACCACAAACATCAACACTCGGTACAAATCCAAGTGTCTCCAAAATGTCAACTGGTAGTGAACCAACTCTACGACCACCTGTGGCCTGGCAATCCAAAAAGGAAAAACCAGAGTGTGTGAGATATAGAATGTATTCAATAATATACTACAAAACCCGAAGGAACATCTCACTAGAATGCAATTCACATAAACTCAACACAAGCACTCAAATATACTACCACATGTATAAACATCACACACGCAATGGCACGTCTGCCACATTCCCATGTAACCAAGATATGGTGTGACTCACTCCACAATCCTTTAGCGGTTACAATCAACACCAAATAAACATACATCATTAGCTAAATCTCAAATAACATGATATACAATCACCACCACATAACATCTCATTGAACATAACCATATCAAACACACTCACCTTCGTGTCGACTGAAGTATGCCAAACTAAGGTTTCGGCACCTCCCGAAAGACCGACTCTTTACCTAGCCACAAGTTAACTCATATTAGATACGAATTCAACGAATACTCGTCACAAAGTTACAAAGCTAACAAGAAGCTAAACGATATCTATCGAATACAAATATGACCAAGACAACACCTAGAAGTGTGCCAAAAATAAGCACAAAGTTCAAATATGAAATAACTCTTGAAATTGGTTTGTAAACTTATGACCAACTTGTCTTATTTTGGCCATAACTTTTTGTTGGCCTAGAATTAGACCATGAAACCACCACCAATGGAAAGTACGTTCCGAGCACATCAATTTGGATATAAAATTTGCCCAAAACGGAGTTCGGATGAAAAAGTTATGCTCGTCCGAAATTTTGCCAAAAATGCTGCTTTTTCAATCCCTACCGGTAGGACTAATTTTCCTACCGGTAGGAAACCTCAAAAACACAAAAATGACACCACTGGACAGCATTTCTACCGATAGGGACCAACTCCTACCGGTAGGACCTATACTTTTAGCCAAAAATCAAGCACGAAAGCCCTTCAACTCTAACCTTCAACATCCATCCAAAACCCAACCAAACCTCTTCAAAACACCACCAAAACTCTACCAAATCATGCTTAAACACAAATCTCCATACAACAACACAATATTATGCATCAAAACAAGTATAACTACACAAGTGTGATTATTCAAGTTATGGGATTCCTTGAGTTCAAGAACACTTAAACCAAACCTCCATTCATGGATTTCAAACCACAAGAATCCAAATACAACCCAAGATATAAGGAAATTACCTTGCTAGAACTTCAATCTAAGAGTATGCAAGCACAAAATCCACTTCTCCTTTCTCTTCTCTTCTCAACCGTCTCTCTCTCTCTCCGTTAGAAACGAGATGAGAATAAGGGAAACAAATATCTCCCAAAATATCCCCCAGGATATTGATAAAGGCTAAGGAAAATTATTGTATGCAATTGAAACCATGAACCTACTTATGCTCCACCCATGAATCACACACGAGCTCCTCGAACTTCTATCATATGCAAAACAACCCCGAAAACATATAATTCAATTTAAAAGATAAATTAAATACTCTAATATCCGGGACGGGTATTACAGTGTGTGTATGTCAGGTCAATACTTTGAAGGTAGATCATGTATGTTTGTGCTCATTTTGGATCGAACCAATGGAAATTGTGTTTCTATAAATTCTTCGCCGTTGTTCTGTTCTTTGCTGATATGATCACTGTAAATTGTGTTTCTATAAATAGTGTTTGGAAATATTTGCAAATTTTCCGTCGCATATTCTGTTGTATTAATGAACATGCGGTATTGTGCTGTGTTTGCACCATTGTCTCTATCCGTGCTTGTTTGGCTCTGAGGCTCTATGCAAGCAAGAAAGAATGAGCCGAGTATCCCCAACCTAGGCACCTGTTTATATCCATGTTATCTCTCTATGCTCCCCTGTTACTGTTAGCTTTGATCTATACAATTACATTTGATTTATCTTCTACGAATTTTAGAATTGTCCCTCTTGAAATTGAGAGTCAGATGCAAGCAATACGGCAGCATGATCTTGAGGCTGATTTGGCACGATGTTTTCCTTCCTGGCTTATTCAAGAGTTGTTACTGTACTGTAGTCTAAGAACTTCAGAATGATAGCTTAGGCCCTTCACTAATACTATAGAAATGGGGAAGGTCACTCCATGCCGCAGATGCAAAATGTTTCGGGAATAGTTTTGAAGTTTCACCAAGGGCCAGAACAAGAGTAACGAACTAGATAATAAAGAAAACATTCCCTCTAAATCCCAGCTCAACCTAGAAAGAATATGCACTCCACGAATAGGTCTACAAAGCCCACACAGCACAGATTGCCCTTAGAATTCATCTCCTTGGAATTATCTAGGCACAAACTACTGCAAAAAAAGGACATCGGGCACTGTACCGACAGCAGAATTCAAGCAACCTTTCTGGTGATCACACCACTGAATTATGCTAGAGTTAATGTGTTACAGTGGTCAAATCAGGGCTCACACTGCAGTTTGCTTCTTTTATGTTGGAGATTTTGTTCTAAAAGGTGTACTGCTGATGTATCTCTGAATTCATCTTTTCTGCTTATGCATCTGCACATTCATTTTTGTATTATTTGTTTCTCTTTTTTACTAATCTTCCTCTAAGAAATCTCATTGACTCCACCAACTAAGAGTCCTATTAAATCTTATGAAAAGATTACTTAGGACAATGGGGGGTACGGCTAAAATAGTCCATAAGTCAAGGCTGTGAAATTGAGTATTATTAGTTGACTTCAATGATACTGTTTGAGTTCACCTTGAATTTGGATCGTCCTATTGATACCGTTGCCCTTTATGTTCCATTTTCTGAGCGAAGAACAACAGGTGCAACTGCTTCATCAACTTTCTGAGCAAAGAAGGAATGTTCTTTCTTTCCAACAAATTATTTTCTATAGTTGATTTTCTCTTTTTCTCCCTCCTCCTAAGTAAGTTCCTTATCTTGTGTTCTCAAGGTTAGTCTCTTTACTTTCTTTAGACTTATTCTTCTGGTTCTCTAGGGACACACAGCAGGAGATATTCAATGCAATGGGATTCATGAATGCGGCAGTTCTGTTTATTGGAGTCACCAAGGGCACCTCTGTCCAACCTGTTGTATCGGTTGGAAGATTTGTTTCGTATAGAGAAAGAGCAGCAGGAATGTATTCAGCTCTATCATTTGCATTTGCTCAGGTCTCCTTTGTCTTTTCATTGTTTTTTGGTTCAACTCTTTTGGTTGACATTCTTCAAAACATTTTTGATCTTCTTTGAAAGAATCCGTTTTTATGAAATCACCAGAAGAACGTTTTTCACCTAAATAACTCCATGTGAAAGCCAGGAGAATTTGCGTTTTTAGACCCAAAAATTTGAAATGTTATATAAAACTGATTCTGAATTATATCTAGCATAGACGGCAGGATTTGTGGAGGAAGAATAAAAGGAAAGGGATTCAAATGAAACTAACTTTCCCCCCTATTTCCCCTAGGTTTTCTTTTTCCTCTAATCCAAGATCCAAATGCCAGGCCCTCAACTTGCTTACCAATTCTGTTTCTACCTTCCTGCATGCAGGTTGCAATTGAGTTTTATGTGCTTGCTCAGACACTTATTTACTGCATAATATTCTACTCCATGGCCTCGTTTAGTGGACATTCGAGAGATTTACTTGGTGCACATTCTTTATGTATTTCACGATTTTATACTTCGCCTTTTATGGAATGATGTGCACATTCCATGGTCTCATCGGTGCTCCTTTTTATATGCACTGGAACCTATTCAGTGGATTGATGTTTCCTCACAAGGTAATGGATTTATTCTCATTCCCTCCTTTTGTTTCATACTTTCACCACATTGTAGGGATTGTTTTGTTGAAACAGTTAGCAATCTCTTTTTCTTTGCTCAGCCAGTTAGCAATCTCTTACCGGTTTAATTAGGGTCGTGCACTAGTTAGTGGCTTTTATAGGTTGCTAATCTTTCAATGGTGAGGCCTTGTTTTGTTCAGTTTTCATTGAAAACCTGTTTGGTTGACGGTTTTCAAATAGACAATTGGAGTTTTTGGAGAGAAAACAACCTTTTTTTGAGAAAATATTAAATAGTCGTCATATTGTCGAACATAGTATCTGGAGATCTTGTGAAAGTAATCAATACTTTTGTAAACCGCTTCTGAGAACTGCTCAGCCACCTAGAATCCATAACAATCCCCCACTTTTGGAGCCTATCCAGAGTGGCCAACCTACCCAGAATAGCCAACCACTGGATGATGGACCATGTCTTCTAAAAGCAGACCGAATTGAAAACCTTCCATTAATAGTAAGATTCCACCTCATAGAATCTTCCTGATCTGTATCGAATTTATTTGATAGTTATGATGGTTCTTTCTTTCCTAATGTGATACAGGTTTTGTTTTCTTTTGTTCTTTAACTAGTTTAAAACTTCTTGCACACGGAGTCTCGTGCTCATTTTCGTGGTGTTTCACCTTTTATTGAGTCATACATTGGTGCACAAGCATTCCAAACTCTGAGTCTCGTGCTCATTTTCTTTTGGTGTTTCACCTTTTTTCCCGCTAATCATAACATAATGTGAAGACTTCGCAATTGCACACCTAAGTGACCTTTTTGTAGACTTCACTCAAAGTGAAGCTTCTCCAAAGGTTATTAACCCCCAACACTATTGTAATTGTTAAAATTATTGTCACATCTCTAATCAACCAAGATCTATGCTGCCAAGTTATGGTCACATGGTTCAAACACCAGGAATTCTCCATTTCCTTTCATAAAATTTTTGCCATTGCTAACAATCACAGACCCTTATGAAGCTCTATGGAAAACGATGAAAAATATCCTAACAGCTATGGACAAAAAAAAGGAAGAGCGCTTACTCGGCCACACTAATTGCCTCTGAACTTCGTCATTCTAGTGCCACGACCTATAATTGGGAGACAACTATCCAGCAGTGTTTTACATACAGATGCGCATGCTAACTACACTGGTATAACATCGATCTTTAATGCATCCTCACATCTCAATGCAATACCCTTGAGGTTTAGGGACAATCATAAGTCCGCTATTGTTCCTTTGAATGACTCCTTCATGCGATGATCAGAGATTCAGAATGCTGACTGATGTACCTATACGTGCTTTAAATTTATGCACCTTGCATCCAGTTTGCCGAAATTTGTACGTGTCTTCTTAAAGCTTTTAATCTGCTTTGCTTCTGCTAGGATCACCAACCCACACCAGTTAAAAGAAGCAGCTGTTGGTGGTATCTTCCTGAAGAACTGCTCTCCGAAATCCTCTCGAGATTGGCCGTTAAAAATCTCTGATGCAGTGCAAGTGCATGTGTAAAAGATGGTGCGCTCTTGTTGAAAATCCTAGCTTCATTGCCGCACATCTCAATAATAGTACTACTAGGATGGTCAGTCAGAACAATAACAGTAATGGTCTCATAAATGGCCACGATGGCTTTCGTTTATTCCCTTATTGTCCAAATCATTTGAAAGCTGCAGATCTAAACTTCGGGTTTGATAGGAAGCCAGATATAGTTTTCGGTCCATGTGACGACGGCATATTTTGTCTATACTGGTGGTCTTCTAAGTTCTAATGGTCGTGCATATCCATTAAATGTGGAGCGGTTGCCAACTATTGCACCGTAGGGTTTGGTTTCGATCATGAATCTAGAAGTTACAAGGTGGTTAAAATTCTAGGTTTGTGGGTTAGATCGAGACAAATATCATTGGGTTAAGTGCGCTGAAGTGTACACTTTCGGTTCTGGTTCTTGGAGAGTTATCTGCGCGGATGTGGTCCAAAATTTGAAAATGGATGGTGGTAAAATAAGCGCTTGCACCAATAATGGTGGCGTCTTTCATTGGCGCTGGCAGGGCTACGATAGAAACAGTGTGGTGGTTTCATTTGACATGAGTACGGAGGTGTTTTGTGTGACACCGCCGCCAAAGATCTACAACACCTCGCCAAGGGTAAATGGACATAGCCTTAGAGGAGGGTGGTGGTGTGACCTTACAAGTTTAAGGGACAGGCTTGCGGTTGTTTTTTTATTTCTATTTCTTCGCGCAGGACAGGGACTCCACCTGGTTTGTCGTGTGGTTGATGAAGGATAACGAGTACAACTATGACGTCGAGGAATCCTCCTCAACCCGATGGTCTCATGAATTTACGGTGGAGCCGCCGCCTCCCGGTGGTCTCATGCTGGATTAACAATCATGTTTTTCTACCTTTTTGCTCTGGGTTTTTTTTTTTTCGTGATTTTAATGGAAGAACTTGAATGTGTTGAATGTAACAAGGCCTCTACACAGGTGCCAATAGGTGTGTTGATTGCGTTTGCAATTTTATACTTGTGTAAAAATAAAGTTAAGGGTAATATACAACTCTTGAGATCGATCGTAGCACTATCCCTTCTCCATTAAATTTGCGTTCGAATCTAAACCCGTGTTACGTACGTTTTCTTTTTCCTTGAAATCACGCATTGGGGTAGACAAATAACTTATCAAAGATGGATGCTTGCGAGATTACTCGATGAAAAAAACAGGAAAACCAAAATCATTCACGATTTTGTAAGCACCGAAAGATGGTCAAAATTTGCATTTGCCTGAAAACATGTCTCTATGTTTGGTTACAAACTGGGGAAGCATCTATCCATAGAGAGAAAAATTGTCTGAAGAAAACTGAGTAATTTTCCAAAGCAGAGCTTTCACGTAAAACGTAAATACAAAGTACGAAGAAAACAGGTGCTTGTGAAAGAAAGGATTATTCTAATCTCCGTCCAAAGGGCGTAGAATAATAGGTGCATTAATATTCAAAAAATGTTTATTGATATTTATGAAACTGTATTAATATCCGTGATATATATATATATATATATATATATATATATTGATATACAAATTTGTTTAGAATTATTGGCATATTATCATTCGCGTAATGGGTGGAGGTTAGCGAGACCAATGAAAAAATGTTTTTTTTGGTCTGAGTCCATTTCAAAACGAGCTTTAATTTAATCAAGTGAGAAACCCATATTGTTTAAATTCGTTATGCATTATAAGCTAAATGAATATTTTTAAACAGACTATTACGAACTCAAAGTCTAATACAGTAGCTTGATTCGGATGAACCCTAAGGCCCGTTCCGCTAAGCATTTTTTCTTTTAGTACTTTTTGTTTTTATTTAAATTTTTTTTTGTGAATTATTAATTTGTCTAATCGAAAAAGTAAAAAAAATTACTTTTACTTCCAAAATATTTGGGTAGTTTTTACTTTTTCGATTTGTCTTAACAAGACGAATTGAAAAACTAAAAAAGTAAAGCGCAAAATTAATAAACAAGAAAAAAATTTTAATAAGAACAAAAAAAATGTCCTAAAAGCTCTTAGGTCCCGTTTTAAAACATCTTCTTAAGAAATAAATATTTATTTCGCATTTTCAAACTCAAAAATAATATAAATGAAAAATAATTTTTCGATTTTTTTTACACCATATAAAAGATTTTGATAAGATCTGAAATTGTCTTCCTAAAGAATAAATATTTATTTTGAGTTCTAAAACGAACGGGGCCTAAATACAAAGCACATGGGCATAACACGGTGACATAGGTTTTTTTCTACCACATTGTGCTGAAGTTCAAGATAAAGTATATGAACTCCATAATGTGTGGTGAAGAAGAGATTCTGACACAGGCACGGACACAAATACGGACATGAATTGCCGTCAGTTGGTGCCCCACGGCCACCTAATCACTCCTGCACCTCGTTTATTATTTACTCCGAAATAGGGAAAAAAAAATTGATATGGTACCTTCGAGAATGTGCTTTAAATAGCCCTGCTCTCTTCTCCGAACTCCTCTTTCTACCCTCTGGACTGCGTGCTGAAGCTCTGAGCACACAGAATCAGAATAGTGCTAATCAGAATGAAATCCGAGAATCGAACCACTAGTTACAGTTTTTACAAAATGAAATTTGTGTTCGGACCAAAAGTCCTACGGTTTGGTTCCAATCCGATCCGTGACTCGCAGATCGGTTACGGTTTTGTCCACGAATTTTAGCAAAAATAAAGCTCAAGCATATATCCCACAATAAAATGGAAGAATGTTACATTCAGAATTAAGTTTAACACTGCTAGAAAGTATTTGTTACATAAGCTACCAAAGGCTTACTTCAGAAATCAAATTCAAAAGAATCTAAAACACTAGTAGGATTGTATCATTATAGTACATTATATAATATAAAAGAATCGGAAAAGAAACGAACTACTAAAACTCAACTAAGGTTACCCATAATTTTTACAAAAAAACTACGGTTTACTCCCTATATTTTATGTACATCTACACTATATCCCATTATTAAGATAAAATACTAAAATTGGTGGAAAAAAGTGTTAACATTACTAACAATTTATTATATAAATACACTCATATATATTATTTATATAAAATAAATATCTCATGGTCCTGTTCGGTTAATCCACGGTTTCGTAATGAAAATCCGTGGACCGAATCATGGGTCATGGTTTTCTAATTTTTCAATCCGTGTCCGGACCATTAATCCACGGACAAAATCCAAAAGGTACAGATCAGTTCGGTCCTGACCGGTTTCACGGTTCACCGAATTTTTTGAGCAGCCCTAATACAGTAGTATTGTAAGATTTCTATACAAAAATGATATAGAATGGGATACGTATCATGTATCGTAAGTTTTTAACAACTATGACCGTAAGTATATTAGAATTTGAGGATATGGTGTATGTCAGGTCAATACTTTGAAGGTAGATATGTATGTTTGTGCTCATTTTGGATCGAACCAATGGAAATTGTGTTTCTATAAATTCTTTGCTGTTGTTCTGTTCTCTGCTGACATGACCAATGTAAATTGTGTTTATATTCTATAAATAATGTTTGGAAATATTTGCATATTTTCCATCGCATACTCTGTTGGATTAATGAACATGCGGTAATATGGCAGCATGATCTTGTGGCTGATTCGGCACGATGTTTTCCTTCCTGGCTTATTCAAGAGTTGTTACCGTACTGTTGTCTAAGAACTTCAGAATGATAGGCCCTTCACTAATAATAGAAATGGGGAAGGTCACTCCATGCCGCGGAGGCAAAATGTTTCGGGAATAGTTTTGAAGTTACACCAAGGGCCAGAACAAGAGTAACGATTTAGATAATAAAGAAAACATTCCCTCTAAATTCCTAGCTCAAACTAGAAAGAATATGCACTCCACGAACAGGTCTAGTAGGAATTGCAATCAAGAACGACGAGTGTACTTCCCAGCACCTTCGGCGCCGTCACCACTCCAGAATGTGCCCTCGGATCTATAGTTCTCTTCCATTTGGCCTAGTAGGAATTGTATGTGAATGTAGTTGAATTGTGGATTACTAGAAAGTGTTGGTATTTCAGTAGCAAACTTTTTGCCTAATAGGAATTGTGTGTGAAGGTAGTTGAATCATGGATTACCAAAGAGAGTTGGTATTTCAATAGGAAACTTACAACTGTAAGCATGAGTTTCTATTGTTTAGTTGGACAAGATTTTTGGAAGAATACTAAAGACAAGAATGAGGAAGAGACAGTTGAACTCAAACTTTTTTTGGCTTGGTATAAAATGATTAGAACCCATCCTTATTTATATTACTCAATTGGAAGACTCTAGTACAAAGACATTTTCATAAAAGATAAACTTTGAGGTAATTCTAGAATCACACATGTGACTAATTTTCACAAAAAAACTCTATGATATTTCATAAGAATATTCTAGAGCTTTTAGAATTACATATTTTAGAGTTTCTAAATTTTAGATATTACTATTTTCTATCTTTTTCAATAATATTTTCTATCTTTGGATTTTGTCAATTGAATTATTTTGGACTTAACTTTCTTGCGCCAAAATACTAAATTTAGTTTATGCTTCAATAACGTTAATCATAGTTAATATACAAATAAAAGTATATACACTTAATAATACTAACAAACTATGCTTACATTTAAAAAAAAAAGTTTTTAAGATGCAAAATTTCAAGTTTCTCAACTCGGGCCTATTACATTAACGCTTTATATTCACAATTGAAGTATGATTTTTTCTTCTATACAAGCCCTACATTAAGGTTGAATTTCTATCAAATGGTTTGAAAGATGCCATAATTCGATTAAATGGCTTAGATTAATGCATTTGGGGTTTTGTTTCTTGAAATAAGGTTCGACATTTTCCCAATAAGTAATCGTAAGATACGTACCGAATTAGGATACACGTATTAATCGTAAGATACACAGTCGTATTGTAAGATTTCTATACAAAAAGGATACAGGATGGGATACATATCATGTATCGTAAGTTTTTAACAACTATGACAGTAAGTATCTTAGAATTTGAGGATATGGTGTATGTCAGGTCAATACTTTGAAGGTAGATCATGTATGTTTGTGCTCATTTTGGATTGAACCAATGGAAATTGTGTTTCTATAAATTCTTTGCCGTTGTTTTGTTCTCTGCTGATATGACCATTGTAAATTGTGTTTCTATAAATAGTGTTTGTAAATATTTGCATATTTTCCATCGCATACTCTGTTGAACATGCGGTATCACGCTGTGTTTGCACCATTTTCTCTATTCGTGCTTGTTTGGCTCTTAGGCTCTATGCAAGCAAGAAAGAATGAGTTGAGTATCCCCAACCTAGGCACCTGTTTATATCCACGTTATCTCTCTATGCTCCTTCCTCTCATGTCTCCCCTATTAGCTTTGATCTATACAATTACATTTGATATATCTTCTACGATTTTTAGAATTGTCCCTCTTGAAATTGAGAGTCAGATGCAAGCAATACGGCAGCATGATCTTGTGGCTGATTCAGCACGACGTTTTCCTTCCTGGCTTATTCAAGAGTTGTTACCGTACTGTAGTCTAAGAACTTCAAAATGATAGCTTAGGCCCTTCACTAATAATAGAAATGGGGAAGGTCACTCCATGCCGCAGATGCAAAATGTTTCAGGAATAGTTTTGAAGTTACACCAAGGGCCAGAACAAGAGTAACGAACTAGATAATAAAGAAAACATTCCCTCTAAATTCCCAGCTCAAACTAGAAAGAATATGCACTCCACGAACAGGTCTACAATCACAAAGCCCACACAGCACAGATTGCACTTAAAATTCATCTTTTTGGAATTGTCTAGGCGCAAACTACTCTAAAAAAAGGACATGGGGCACTGTACTGACAGTAGAATTCAAGCAACCTTTCTTGTGATCACACCACTGAATTATACTAGAGTTAATGTGTTACAGTGGTCAAATCAGGGCTCACACTGCAGTTCGCTTCTACTATGTTGGAGATTTTGTTCTAAAAGGTGTACAGCTAATATATCTCTGAATTCATCTTTTCTGCTTATGCATATGCACATACATTTTTGTGTTATTTGTTTCTCTTTTTTACTGATCTTCCTCTAAGAAATCTCATTGACTCCACCAACTAAGAGTCCTATAAATCTTATGAAAAGATTAACACACCTATTGGCACCCGCGTAGAGGCCTGGTTTTTTTTTTTCCCTCTTTTCTTTTTTCGTGATTTTGATGGAAGAACTTGAATGTGTTGAATGTAACAAGGTCTCTACGCGGGTGCCAATAGGTGTGTTGATTGTGTTTGCAATTTTATACTTGTGTAAAAATAAAGTCAAGGGTAATATACAACTCTTGAGATCGATCGTAGCACTATCCCTTCTCCATTAAATTTGCTTTCGAATCTAAACCTGCGGTACGTACATTTTATTTTTCCTTCAAATCATGCATTGGGGGTAGACAAATAACTTATCAAAGATGGATGCTTGCGAGATTAGTCGATGAAAAAAACAGGAAAACCAAAATCATTCACGATTTTGTAAGCACCGAAAGATAGTCAAAATTTGCATTGGCCTGAAAACATGCATCTCTGTGTTTGGATCAAAACTGGGGAAGCATCTATCCAAAGAGAGAAAAATTGTCTGAAGAAAACTGAGTAAGTTTCCAAAGCAGAGCTTTCACGTAAAACGTAAATACAAAGTACGAAGAAAACAGGTGCTTGTGAAAAAAAGGATTATTCTAACTTTCGTCAAAGGGTGTAGAACAATAGGTGTATCAATAATCGAAAAATTTGTATTGATATTTATGAAACTGTATTAATATCCGTGAGATATATATGCATTGATATACAAATTTGTTTAGAATTATTGGCATATTATCATTCGCGTAATAGATGGAGGTTAGCGAGACCGATGAAAAAAACCTTTTTTGCTCTGAGTCCATTTCAAAACGAGCTTTAATCAAGTTAGAAACCTAAATTGTTTAAATTCGTTATGCATTATAAGTTGAATGAATTTTTTTAAACAAACTATTACGAACTCAAAATCTAATACAGTAGCTTGATTCGGATGAACCCTAAGCCCCGTTCCGCTAAGCATTTTTTCTTTTGTGGATTATTAATTCACAAAATATTTGGGTAGTTTTTACTTTTCCAATTTGTCTTAACGAGACGAATTGAAAAACTAAAAAAGTAAAGCGCAAAATAAACAAGAAAAAAATTTGAATAAGAACAAAAAAAAAGTCCTAAAAGTTCTTAGACCCCGTTCCAGAACACCTTCTTAAAAAATAAGTATTTATTTCACATTTTCAAACTCAAAAATAATGTAAATGAAAAATAATTTTTCAATTTTTTTGGCACCGTATAAAAGATCTCGATAAAATCTATCAAACAAGATCTATATTATTTAAAAAATTATTTACATAAACACATTATTTTTTAACTTGAAATTGTCTTCTTGAAAAATATTAAAAAATAAATATTTATTTTAAGTTCTGAAACGGAGAAGGGGGCCTAAGTTCGAAGCCCATGGGCGTAGCCACATGGTGGCATAGGTTTTTTTTCCACCACATTGTGCTGAAGCTCAAGACAAAATATATGAACTCCTCCTGACACGAATACGGGCACAGACACGAACATGAGTCGCCTCCAGTTGGTGGCCCACGGCCACCTAATCACTCCTGCACCTCGTTTAGTATTTACTCTGAAAATAAGGAAAAAAAATTGGTATAGTACCTTCTAGAGTGTGCTTTAAATAGCCCTGCTCTCTTCTCGGAACTCCTCTTTCTACCCTCTGGACTGCGTGCCGAAGCTCTGAGCACACAGAATCAGAATAGTGCTAATCAGAATCTAATGGTAAATTTTCTCTCCTTTTCCGAATCTCTATTCGATCCTTGTGTTTTCCTTGCTCTGATCTCGTTGATTTCGTGTTCTGTTACTTTCGATTAGGGTCTAGGGTTTCTGAGCTCGATCTGTTTGTTTGGACAAAAAAAAATGTTAATGAGAAAGAAGAAATCAATCGAAGTTCTATGGTACTTACGATGGATCCCCGCAGTTGGTAGTTTGTGTGCTTAATTTTTGAAATTTTATGTGTTTGTTGCAGGCTTTGCCCAACCAACAGACTGTTGATTACCCGAGCTTCAAGCTCGTCATCGTTGGCGATGGTGGAACTGGTATTTTATTACTTGCTTCCTTTATTTTAGGTTGTTAAGGACCTTCTTAAAAAATAAACAGTTTATTTCACATTTTCAAACTCAAAAATAATGTAAATGAAAAATAATTTTTTAAATTTTTTTTGCACTGTTTAAAAGTTTTGAATGAGATCTATCAAACATGATGCATATTTATTTGTGTAAACACATGAATTTTAAGTTTGAAATTGCCGCCTTAAAAAATAAGTACTTATTCCCGTTTTTGGAACGGGGTCACGTTGTTATTTGTTTTGTCACATCTGAGAATGAACTACACTAGGAGTGAAACCCACAAACTTGATGCACCTAAGAGTAGCTAAAAAACCGCTGAACCAAGTGTCCCGGTTAATTCACATCGTTAGTGTGGCAAAAACGTTATTCCACTTGAGAGCAAGTCACAGTCTGTCAGTGGGATAATGTTGAGCCTCTGTTTGGTGCTTCAGTTTTTTTCTGTGAACCAAAGTGAGTTAAATGTTACACTTGGTAAGGACAGTTTTTGAACTATGTAGAGTGAGCAGTAACAAAATGTTGTGCATTTGGCTTATGTTTCTGGATCATTTCTGGTGTTGTAGGGAAGACAACATTTGTGAAGAGGCATCTCACCGGAGAATTTGAGAAGAAGTATGAACGTAAGTGTCTCCATTAAAATATTCTCTTTCTTAAGGTTGAATTGTGTAATACTTTTCATGATTGTGGGTGCTTGCGTGATGGTTTTGTGGAGACGATAATGTGATTTCAAAATACTTGATAATTTCCTCTGATATTTAGTTGTCTTGCGTTTTGCATTGTTTTATCACCATACACCCATGTTACTAATGATTGGGTTTTGGGTTTTGTTTGAAATAGCAACCATTGGTGTGGAAGTTCACCCTCTGGACTTCTTCACAAACTGTGGGAAGATCCGATTTTATTGCTGGGATACCGCAGGGCAAGAAAAATTCGGTGGTCTGAGAGATGGTTACTAGTAAGTGTTTGCGACCTAGCTAGCAATTGGTTCTTAGTTACAATATTGAACCTTGCCTGTTCTGGTATCTATGTATGTTTTTCATTTGGATTTTACGGGGTTGCATACTTTGTGTGGGAAAGTTTGATTCAATGCTTTGTCACATATTGGTCAAAATATCTTGAGAATTTTGCCGCTTTTCAAGCCTTGGTCAGCGTAGCATGCTAGCAGCAAATTCCAAGGGGAGGAGAATAAGGAGATTTTTTTGCATGATGCTAGGGTAGGGATGGAGCCTGAAGAGTCCACAAATGGCTCCTGATTAAGTAGCAATCGCATATAGAGTTTCACCCAAAGTTCTATTTTTTGATGAGTATTTCCCTACGCTTAACAAAATATGTACTTGGGGAACCCAGCACCCAATGGCTTTTAGTTTAGAACTAGACACAGTCTTAGGCATTACAAATACTTGTCTGTGCTAGATGTTGGAAATGGTTTGCCTGAAAAAATGTTAGGCCTACTAATGGTTTTTGGCTCCTAAAAGAAAAGAGCCAAAAAGGATTCACTTTTTGTCTCGTCTTGCATATTGAAGCTTGGGTAATGGTTGAGCTCATCAATAAATCCAATGTTCTAAAAATCGCAAGGCGCTAGTTGGGCAGAAAAAGGCCCTGCCTAGTGCCTAAGCGGGGACTAGGCGGCCTAGGCGGCTGACTTTTAGAATACTGATACAATCTATTGAATCTTTGGTGATTGAAGAGCTACCAACTAAAACTCGAACTAGAAATGCTTTTGATTCTCTTAGCAACAAGTATTTTATCGAGATTCTTTTCCATTTCCTTTGGATGCAAGAATTTAAATTTATCACTAATAGAAACTATCAAGAGCCTTGGAGGGACATGACCACCCACTTGTTGTCTCTCCCTCTGGATGATGTTGTGCCCAGATGTCTTGAGAGTTTTCATTAGTGAAGCCCCAAACATAAAATGCACAATGCCCACCTCAAAATAAATAGATTAATGCTTGTCGTTTCAGGTTCATGCTCATTGCCTTGTAATACACCAACTCCCTTATCCTCATGCAAATTTGCTTTTTTTTTAAGAATGTAATTGTTCTTCCTACTAAACTTCTTTATTTCTATTTGCAGCATCCATGGGCAATGTGCAATTATCATGTTTGATGTTACTGCCCGGTTGACCTACAAGAATGTTCCCACATGGCATCGAGATTTGTGCAGGTGTGCTCAACAAGCTTTGGAAGCTTGATATCTGTAGTCTACAGCTGTTGCTCTTTACTATTTGTGATAGTGGCGACTCCAAATTTGACTGTTTCTTTGTTGGAAATTTTAGGGTCTGTGAGAACATACCCATTGTTCTCTGTGGAAACAAGGTTGATGTGAAGAACAGGCAGGTAAAGGCAAAGCAGGTTACATTCCACAGGAAGAAGAATTTGCAGTACTATGAAATTTCTGCTAAGAGCAACTACAACTTTGAGAAACCTTTCTTGTACCTTGCCAGGAAACTTGCAGGGTAACGAAATTTCCACTGTTCTTTTTTCGTGTTTGGCTACCCTATGGAGTGTGTGAACTGCAACCAAAATGAGTAAAATTTTAATTTTTGTTATGTTAGGGACCCCAATCTCCATTTCGTGGAGTCTCCTGCCCTTGCTCCTCCTGAAGTGCACATAGACATGGCTGCCCAGCATCAGTATGATTTCTTATAGTCTGATCCGTTACATTTTTAACATCTACTTACTGCTTCCTGGGTTTGAGCATGCCAGGTTCCATACAGAGAAAGTTTCGGTATTTATTTAGAATATCTACTTGAAGAGGAACCTCAGTGAGAGATCCTTAAAATCAGTCAAATTAGTTGAAATTAATCAGACTGTAGCCTGATTGGGTGACTACAACTTGCATGGTTTACTGGTTTTGTTCAATTCACTTATTGGAACCACATTTTGATTATCAAGTTACTGAGTTTCTTACACCTGTGGTACCCTTACAGGCATGAAGCTGAGCTTGCTGCCGCAGCCAGTCAACCTCTACCCGATGACGATGATGATGCATTCGAGTAGAAGTCTTGGATCAATGGAGAGACTTAATTTAATACCTATTTTCATCCTTTTTTGTGTTCCATTTACTTCCTTGTGAGTTAACCCCCTGAAATTTCGGCACTTGTATCAGAGAGTTTGAGTGTTAGAAGGTGAATGTATGGTGAACCACTAGTGGTTGTGTTTGTTATTCGACCATTGATCTGTCTGCAGCTGTGGTTTGTGGAAGGATTCGTTAGACTGCCATGATGTTTTTGTCGGAATTGATTGAGCAAGGGTATTATGTTTGTTGGATATTTATCCATAGATCATCTATTGAATGGGACTTATAGTTTGTGTAGTGGCTGCTTGTTTTAAGTTTGTTCAACCTACTACTATTATTTTCAGCTTCTTTGGAACTGAAGCAAGAGTTGAAGTCAAATCTCTTGTGCTCCAGAATTAATTTAGTCAAGTCATTGCCTACCTTATACTCATTACATGTTTTGGAAGTTTTTGCAGTTTCATGCATCTGTCAGGCTGTATTTGGTCAAGGATCTGTGTAGGGTTTTAGAGGAAAAATGGTGACAGGGAAAACCAATTTGTTTTTTGCTTCATTGTCGTAGGTAACAAATGGGAATTTGATTTTGTTAAGCCACCAGTTGTTTTCCATTACTCGTTTGACTTCACTAATTACTGTTTACACAATACATCCCCAATTACAAGAGACAATCTTGCAAGACATGGGGATACAAATTGGGTGGACCAGGTGGCTCATTAGCAACTTTTCATTTTGTTGAGCTTAATGCTTTGTTTGGTTTGTGTTTTGAAATTTTTTTTGAAAAATTGTAGGGATGATAAATAGAGAAAGATAGAGAGAGAAATGTTAGAAGTAGAGGAAATCGAGGGAGAATTTTTTGAAAAATTCTTTTTGAAAAGTGAAGAGAACAAGACATTAAGTTACTTTGCATGCAAAAATGTCTCATTCCCTGTCCCCTTAGCTTAGGCTATAATAGGTTTCTTGTTGTACTCAAGAAAAAATTGCAAGAAAAATGTGTCATGATCAGCTATTGAAATCTGACAAGCTTGATTTCTTTTGCAAGACAAATGTGTCATGATCAGGTATTGAAATTTGACAAGCTTGATTGTTTTTGCAAGACAAATGTGTCATGACCAACTATTGAAATCTGACAAGCTTGACTTTTATGCATGAATAACCTACTTGATCACTTAACAAAATAAACATTTTTGATCAAATCATTGAGTTGGTACCACACTCTATTATGTTCTGTTGTCTACCGTTGGATCTCCACGTAATGTGTTGGCAATTTCTTGTTGAAACCCTCACAAGATTCTCATAGGAAAATTCTCATGGAGGATCCGGATACATACATTTCCTAGAGTATAGATCACATACTACGTGGAGTTGGTTCTCTACGGTTTGAGGTGTCTTAAATGTCAGAAATGCGGTTTTATGTTTTTAGTACTCCATTCAAACTCAAATATGATCGAGTTTAGGGGTGGTTTGATATGGGTTTTGAGTGGGGGTTTTTGGGTAATGAGTAGCAATAGATAAATAAAAAGATAAGGCTCAGTTTGGATGACTAGAATCGTCACTAGGAATACGAATGTGATTACTAAGAATCAAATTCTTAGGAATTTTATGGAGTGGGAATAGGAATATGATTACTAAGAATGAAATGCCTAGAAATACAATCTCTGAAGTAATTTCATTCCAGTATTTGGATTAATTTAGTAATCTTATGCAGGAATCAATTAGTTTGAAAATTTATCAAAGTCAATATTTTCTTTTTTAATTGATTGAGCCAAGAATCTAAGATTCCCATGGGGTAGGGGAGGGATCAGATTTCCACTCAATCTGGTAATGTGATTTCTGGTCGGATGTGTCGTTAGGAATCACAATCATATTCATGTTCATTCCAAACGTTGGAATCATGAAAATATGGTGTCACATATCTATTCTTCCTTAAAATTTCTGTCATCCGAACCGAGCATAAGAGTAACAAATGAAAGAAAAACTTAATAGAAACCGTGAATAGAGAGACAGGGAAAAGGGCTAGAACGCAAGAGAACAAACAAACCCTGAGAGTTGTTTGTGTCAATGTCGGTTCCAACCCACACACAATGGGCCCATTTTGTTGGACTGTGCCGTAGTGTACAGTGAAATTAAAGCATTTTCAAACAAAGATTACAACTGGGCTTTGAGCGAAAGCTGGTCCAAAGCCTTATTAGCCAGCTTGCCACAGCATGTTTATACAAGGTGGGTGGTGGTCGGATGTTCGATCTGGCTACGCCGACAAACCCATTATTATCAGGGTCACATCTCACCGTAAAACGGGCCCGTACAAGCGGGCCTTCTTCATGTCACGTTAGCATTTAAGGGATAAAGGGTAAGCATGCATGTCTGTCCCCGAGGCAAGGCGAGTAAGATCTACGGTCGCTTTTGGCCCCCCAAAATTTTACGGGAAACCAGAGCCCGTAATTAGCAGAAGTAATACACTTGTTAGGCACGAAAGTTCGGTCTTTGTTTATAGCAGCCGGGTTTGCTTAATTCTTTTTAGTTTGTTGAAATTGCCTATACCTTAATTCCCTAGCTCTCTCTTCCTTTGCCTTGAAAATTGATTTCACGTACTCATGTCGTATGTGACGTCCCTAGCTTGCTAGCTAGGCTACAGCTTTGATTTCTTGCAAACTTAGAACAGATGATCATAAACATGCATGTTTTCTAATTTATGTTTTCTTTATCCTCGTACGAGCTAGTGTAATTAAAGATTTTGCTAGTACTCCCTCTATATACTAATGATCTCTCATGATCAACGATTCGGGAGTGGTGCTGTTTGATCATGAGAGATCATTAGTATCGTTGCATGTTATGCGTACGAGTGTAAAGATTTTTTTTTTTTTTGGCTCAGCGTAAAAGTGTAAATAAATTATGAAGAGTACTGCTAACATGAAAAACGGGAGCCCGAAATTTACTATCCCTATGTAATTATGTATACTTTAGCTTGTAGTACTAATGTTTGTGTGAAATTTTCATTCTAATTTCTGAAGTACCCAAAAAAAAAAAAAAAAAATTTCACTCTGTACGTAGATTTTCCCTTCTTTGACAATGATGCTTTTTATCATTCTTCTAATTATAGCTGGTTATATTATATTATATTAAATTATATACCTACTCAAGTTAATACGTTCTTTTCTTAACAAATTAAAAAAAAATAGTGCGTTAGTTTTGAATGAAAAAGACTAACATTGATAGTTTCAGAAGCAAGCTTATATAATAATACTCCAATAACTAGAGATTCCATTTTACAAAGCTTATATAATGCAAGTGAAGGATGTTGGGATAATGAACCGTTAACCCATTCTAGCATAAAAACTTATTTGGATCAAGCACTTACCGATATTCTTTTGATCGAGCTAGCTAATCGATTTTTTGCAGGTACTTCTAAAAACATGTTTTAAATAAGTTGAATGGCTCCGATTATTAGCGTGGAGCTCCGAACTATGAATACATATAATATTGATGTGTATTTGTATTTATATGTCTATCTAATGTTGACGTGTTCTTGTTTACAATTTGGATGGTGACTAATTAGGGTTTGAAATCAGAGAATGACGTGCCTTGAACCAATTATTTCTCTTTACGTCAGTTTTTTTTTTAATTTTTTATTTGCCTCCTTCCAGATTATTAATAATTTGATTCTTTTTTTAAATGTAGAGAATGACACACTGAATGTCATTCTTTATTCTTTCTGAATTTCAAAATACATGACTCATCACACTGTTGAATCATTGATTGTGTGCCCGTTTACTGTATCCTATTTTGCAATTCTTAAGAGAAAAGAAGAAAAAGAAAACTTGCATTAATTTCTACACATATAAAAAGTAGGTCTGTCTTTTTGGTTTTTTCTCATCGCCTTATATGATTTTTCTTTAAAAAAAAATTTGTCTATATTTTAATGCCTTTCAATTCCTCTAATGGAGACGAATGATAGGACGTAAAAATTTGACATGAATCTCGTAAAAATTAAGAAAAAAACAACAAAAAAAAGGTCGTACCAAAAAGTCACAAAAAATTAGGACAAATGGGTCCATCATATGATTCGCATAATGAAGTAATCTCTAGAACAAAATAGTACCCTAGAAAGAGTACTACAGATAATGGGAATCAAACAATGGTACGTTTTATTTTAATTTTTTTTAAGAAGTATAAAATCTGAATAAAAGAAGAAAAACTTAACAAACAGTGAAAAATAAAATATATACACCATTAATATATTTTTTCAATCATTATTGAATCATGTGACGTACCCTTAATATATCAATTATGAGTATGATCTACTACGGGGCGTTGTTTTAGAGCCAATCATTTTATGAATTACTACAAACTTTAAATCATATACTATCAAATTTTAAATCATAATCATCGTATATGTATAAGTGTTAGGATAAGGGAAAAGATATTGGCACTCCAAATATTGATGCAGGCACTCCAAAATCAATGTAATTTCAAAGTCATTTTTCTTTGTTGTTTGGAGTGCCTGCATCAATTTTTGGAGTGTCAATATTATTTCCCTAGGATAATACTCTAGCATAATACATTCCATAATACGTGGCCAAATAAATAATAAAGCACAATGAAAAATCATGGCTCCCAAACAACCCCTACATAACTTTTTTGTCTGATCCGCAGCCCCTACATAATTGGAGATCTTATTTATTGATTGAGATATCTTTCCAATAATGTTATAGTGCACAGATTGGCCTTTGGGCCCAGTGATCCACACAAATGATTTGAGCCATTCATTAATAATAAAATAATTTTTCGATTGGTCCTCCAAATTAAAGATCAGTCTAGTCGATCGGATAAATATAACTACAATTCTTAGATCTCCTCAACTCTAAAAGAAACAATTTATATAAAGACTGACTCAAACACTTATATTTATCCGACCGAGTGAGACTTTTGGTAGGGCCACTTGAAAAATTACTTTAAACTAATGAACGACTTGAACATCGCACGCGATGATCTATCTTTACACTATGCACATTCTTCGTAGGTGGCCATAGTGGAGTGAGAATCAAAAAGAGGGAAGATATGAGATATCTTTGACCCGTGATTAGTTTGCAAATCGTAATAATTATACTATGTGATTAGCGTGCAGTGATGGGGTTTAATGTGCATATACCAAAGAAAGTAAATCTGATTAGCGTGAAATCTCTTGCGAATGTGATTCGTTGACCGTCGATAAGATCACGATTTTAATTAGGACCACACAAATAGGAGCCAAACTTTTTGACTTATTGTGTGTGTATGATGATAATAAGATCACTTCAATGATGGAGTAGTAATTTTGAAGATGATCATCATCTTTGAAAAGTTGATTGATGGATCAAGCCTACCACACTCATTGGGGTTGAAAATGATGGCGTACTTGTGGGTTTTTTCAACAAATCCTTTTACTGTTTTAGTATCAGGCTTTGTTTTTTTGGGATTCATTTTGGTGATTCGGTTTTAATCAGGTACGTTGGTGTCGCAATCAATGGGTATGAATCGAACCATCGGGAGTATCCGCAATATTTTTTGAGATTCGCGTTGGTTAATCCTTCTACTGTTTTAGTATCGGCAGTGTTTTTGAGATTCGCTTTGGTGATTCGGTTTTAATCAGGTACGTTGGTGTCGCAATCAATGGGTATGAATCGAACCAGCGGGAGTATCCGCAGTGTTTTTCGAGATTCGCGTTGGTTAATCCTTTTACTGTTTTAGTATTGGCAGTGCTTTTGAGATTTGCATTGGTTACTCGGTTTTAATCAGTACGTTGGTGTCACAACCAATGGCACTAACCCTAAGAATCGAACCAATGGGAGTATCCGCAGTGTTTTTCAAGATTCGCGTTGGTTACTCCTTTTACTGTTCTAGTATTGGTAGTGTTTTTTGAGTTTCGCGTTGGCTAGCTACTCGATTTTAATCAACACGTTGGTGTCACAACCAATGAGACTAACCCTAAGAATCGAACCAACTGGAGTATCCATAGTGTTTTTTGAGATTCACGTTAGTTACTCGATTTTAATTAGTACGTTGGTGTCATAACCAACGAGACCCCTAAGAATCGAACCAACGGGACTAACCCTTGGAGGCATATTCTTTTCACTTAATATTGCAGTAACAAAGGTTCACACAAAGTTCACAAATATCATCTGTTTTTTTTTTTGGGCATAATGGTTCCTTAATAAGTGGTTAAACTTGCTATAAATAAGACAGGTGGATTCAAACTCTATGGACGGCTCAAAGAATGCGGCCGGGGTTGCTCCCAACTCCATGTTTGGAGGATGAAATTACGGAGAGGAAACTAATAATACTTAAAAAGTAAAAACTAATCCCAATGGGTTTGGCCAAATGGACGTGAAAAATCAATGTGTTTATCATCCACAAGGTCGCATGTTTAAAATTCACGAAAGTCAATGCCAAACCTTGGGGCCATTGGAAGATTTATCTGGTCATTAACTTAAGAGTCTTGAAATTAGTTGAGATGCGCGTAAAATATCCCGGATATCCGATTATATAAAGAAACACTACTAAGAGCAAGTACACCAATAGTTAGCTAAATTACCTTGTGAATAGTACACAATTCTAATTTACCTATCAACTTTTTCTTTCACATGCAGCTACACAAATACTATCTATTTTACCTAACACCTATTAAATTATACATTTTTCACTCTTTTTAAATGAGAGAGAAAGAGAGAGAGAGAGAGAGAGGGGGGGGGGAGGAGGAGGAGGAGGAGAGAGAAACTAATTGTTTATAGCTTTGCTCGCATCGGTGTTAATACAGAACCATTTCACCAGGATGTATTTTAGCTTCTCTTCTAGCTCACCTGCTGCAACTTGTTTTTCCTCTTTTTCTTCAGTAAAGTAGCTTTTTCGGCATTTAAGATTCTCTAGTGTACTTGCTCTAATAAATTAATGTGGGTTTTGGGATTCGCTATGAAATCGTATGGTTTTTTTTTTTTAGGCAAATTTTTTTTATTAATCTTTAAAAAGGATTACAAAGATTAAATGGATCACAGACACACCGACGAAAAACGCCACCTGAGAATCAAAGTCCAAAAAAACACAAGATGCCAATCGAAAACTCCACGACAAAGAGCCAAAACACCCTAAGCAACCCTACATCGTATGTTCATATCTTTAGCTTTGATCTCATTGCCTGTCATTACCAACTTTAATTCATCATCAACAAATCAGGTCATTTGGCCAATAATTATCAATTCCTATTTCACTGCTCATGGCTCTATATAATAACTTTTATCATTCATTCAACCTCAATTATGGGCGTCAACAAAGCTTGCTTATGATTAGATTATAACCACTGGGATTTGATATCTTTGGTCAACTAATTATTTGAGTCTTCTCAAGCCAATGAGTGCCTCTAGAGAGAGAGAGAGAGAGAGAGAGAGAGAGAGATTTTGGATTTGATATCAGTCAATTCCTTCTTTACTTAGCCTGCATAGCCTCACTTTTAACTTTCTAGGTAATTAAGCCTAGAGCACTACGATTTTCCAGCAATCTGCATTGAGAATCGATTATGGGATCGAAAGTTATATATAGTGCTCTCACTGTAGTATATTCTAAAAGGTATTTTATAATTTTTTTTATCGATAGGAGAGAACATTGCATCGAATATCAATTATAAAGTACAAATTACGGAACACTTCATTAATTATATGAGAGTACACGAGATAACAAAGTCCAACAACTCAACGACTATAAACCGAACTCAACTACAAGCCCTCGTTAGGAGGACAAATAATTTCAACGGAAGAACACTTTACGTAGGTGGAAAGACTCGAACTCTAAGCCTCTTAATGAGATGCAAGAGTTCTGGTCAACTGATATAGTCTCAGTTAGTTATAATTTATATAAAGTAGTTTTGGAATTTAATTTGAGGCCAATGCATTACATGCACATTTAGAGTCAATGGTGTCATTTCTTTTCATATTTCTCAATGAATGTAGTTTAAGCTAAAATTAAGAATAATAGGGTGGTTTTTGAACCATTTATTTTAGCAATAATACTTTTCTCATTTGACTCCATATAAACTTCTGTTAAGTTTTAAGGGTCACCCACTAGATAATCTTTATTCTTTTTTATTTCTCGTAAATTTTAACTAGTACTAAAAACGGTGACGCTCAAAGATACGTAACAGTAATCATTTAGAATCTTCCAGTTCATAGGTAAACTCTTATCGAAGTATCCTTCAACAACGTCGAAATCAACTTGAAAATGATACCATACCAACTGAACGATTTAGACGATGGTAATACATCTTGCTAAAGTTCACCATGTTGAATTTTACGCGCCCCGCGGTGCACTAGCACATTACGAGACCCCTTGGGCTTCTTTTGCGCCCAAAACATGCAAAAGCACGAAACCAAACAGAATGAGATTAAATTAGTGGAAATTGTGTCAAAATAACTACTCCAGTAGCTAAAATAAACACAGTTGTTACCCCAAATTTTAACAAACTGACAAATTATGCTTACCTTTCTCCCCAAAAACTGCCAGCTTTTCTGTTACCCCTGACAGGAAAAGAGGGGGCAAAAGTAGGCCAATAAAAATCGATGAATATTACAAAAAATAAAGCCACTATACTAGTATTACATCAGCAGCTGGCATGGCTTTCCTGGTTGCATTATTTAATTTGGTCATTTTCGAAAACTCTACACCTTGAATTGCATATTCCATTTTGTCGATCATCTTGGTCTTTTGTTTTGGCAGATAAATATTTTAAGGCTAATTTATTGATCGGAAAAGTTTTACATCCGCTTTCAGACTATACGAGTTGTTTGGGCCTGAAAATTCTACCATGTCTATGATTGTTCATCGGTTTTTGTTTTTGGTCTCGGCTCATGGTTAGCGGGTTAGTAATGTTATGTTAGTTGGCGGCCCTCCTCATGCATGGGAGTATAATGTAAGCGCCAACTGCACTTCATTCCATTTGCATTCGTTATCAAGATTCAAATGTAAATTAATCATGAAAAAATTGACTCAAGCTGTATCATTTTCGAATGGTCTATTACTATTTAACAAAAGAAATCGTATCAGCTCTATCGCATTAAAGTTTCATCTTCCTAGAGGCTAGAAACATTACACGGAATGCAAACTTGCAATAAGCATATCTCCAACTTCCAGAAAAAAGATGGAGAGAGAGAGAGAGAGAGAGAGAGAGAATTCTATCTGTTGTACAAGAATAATGTGCTGGATTTTTGGTCATTGATAGGAGTAATAATATGTCATGTTTAAAATAATTTGTTTGTATTTTTTTTATAACTCCTATTGGACTAATGAATGACTAAATCACACTGTCAATTGGACGGGGTGGCTACCCAAAACAGGAATTGATGGTACATAGTGAGAGTATAACTTCAGACCAAAAACTTCTTAAGGCTCTTGATTACCACTGTGCCAACGCTCGCAGATCCTAGTGTTCAATACACAAGGTATATTACAAAATGAATCAAATTGCCGACCTCAATAGCATCGGCTTGTAACCAAACGGGGCGTTAAAAGTTGTTGAATAACTATTTGGGCCTCCAATTTGGTAGTTAATTGCAATATTTTCTTTACTCCACATGGATTTGGTGCCCATCCCTCCCGCCATAGAATTAATTGCTAGCAATGCAAAAAAAGGTAATTAGATTACCAACCATTCTAGATTTTTTTGGAAGAGAAAGAAATTCATCAATAGTGGCAATGATACAATGTTCCACTGTCTGCAGTTATTAATAATAGAGAAAGAAAATGCCAATTGCAAACCAACAACACGACAAAATAAAAATATGTATATATCATGTCACAAATGCGAATGCAAATCCTAATAAATAAACAGTTACAAATCCATTTTAGTTGAAATAGAGACACTTTAGCTCCTCAACTGTGAACTGAAAGACTAGACAGACTGCTTTGAAAGTGTAGGACCCATATGAAAGGGCAAATGGCCAAAACATGTCTAGGGACTGTTAGGACAAGAATAAGGGGAAGCAAGCAGCCCTTGAGTAGGGCACTCAATCGTTGGGTCAACCAAACAATATTTATTTATATTTAACAACCCAAAAATACAGAAAGAAACCCTTAAATAGACAGCCTTTTGTTCCCATGTGCCTAAATTTAAGAGCAAGGCTCCAAGATTACAACTCCCTTTGTGCAGCATGCCCCTCCCCTACTCTCTCTACCCTTCCAAACAAACAATCTTCTTGGGAACAAGGGAGAGAAGCCAAAAACCCTAAACAAAACAATAATCCCTTCATAATTCCACCTTTCCCTTTCCTATGTGTATTGGCTTGTGTAGGAAAAATTCCACCTTTCCCTTTCCTATGTGTATTGGCTATTGTGTAGGAAAAATTGGCTGATTAGTGTACTCTTTTCTTGAGACTTATGATATCACGTTTCTTTCGGGACAAGGGTGTGTGTTGTGCACCAATGCACAGCTGCACTCGTTATGGACCCATCCCGCGTCTCATTATCTGATTTGAACCAATTATTTTGTTCGTCTTGTTGAGTACGAAGTGCATGCACAAAAAAATTCAAGTTTATCGAACATTGGTAGGTGGTAGCTATTTGATCAGTCATGAGCATTTAACTTTCAGTTTTGTAAAAAAAATCACCTACAGTTGTTTCTTTAACTGTCTCTTTTCAAAAATGTATTATGAGAACTTAGTTAGGTACGTCTGAGCAACCTAAATTTTTGTGCACACTATATATGTACCTGACAAGACAAACAAAATGAACGACTAATCCTAATTATGTACTTCTATATAGTTTATCCCATTCGAGTTTAAATCATGGCTCTGCCCCTACGAATAAGCAGCTTTTATCATAAAGTCCAGCTGCAACAAACAACCACCAAGAACCACGTTTTCTGTGTTATATATAGTTTCAAATTATTTGCCTAATTAAGTAATTATAATATCGGAGCATAAGTAAAGTGATGTATGACATTTATTTGGAAAAATAATATGTAAATACACAACTCATGCCCATCTGTTATCACCCAATCATGCACCCCATAGACAGGACAAATTGCCAAGTGTGACGAAAATATCCTTGCACCTAAAATTATTGTAGGATAATCAAACAAAATTTAGACTTGGTGTTGTTTTCATGTACTTTGTTATTTACCAAAACTAATTTTTTTTTTCTTTTCAAACGGCAAAAGAATTAGATTCATGTACATCATGACAATTATAAAAATCGTCAATCTATTAACCCCAAGGGGTTGGACTATTGATCAAGGCTTGATACTTAGAAATTTGTTACCTCCTAATTAAGGTCTCATCTTCGAAATCATACTCAGTTGTGCTCCGACTTTAATTGAGATTTTCGTAAGCTACAGTAAGATTGATCTTTTAGAATTAGTAGTGCGAGTACGTAAGTTGGTTGAACACCTGAGTTATCAAAAAAAATAGGTAGTCTATTCTTGTGTTGAATGGAAGAGAGAGAGAGAGAGATGCGTCATATTCTTACCAAGGGACAGAAGCCAAATTAGATTCAGGGGACATAATGTGTAACTAGGGATAAAATACAAGGGTAACATGGTCTTGAAAAGATTAAAAGATTAGAAGTTCTCATCATTCGTTGACCCTAAGTTATAATCCCAATGCCGGAACCTACGCCGTTGGGCCCTCCCTCTAATTTTGGTGGCATTTGAATTTTTTTTTTAAAAAGGATTGATTATTTAAAAGAAAAAACCAATATGTGGATATGAGTCATCATTGGCGTGATTGTCTGTCTACCCATTCATTTTATAAAATCCATTGCCCAAAAAAATACTCCTTCTTAGTACATTAGTTAATACGCCAAATACAATTTCTCACAAATAAAATGACATTTCGTAAATACATGTATAAATTAATAATAGTTTTAGCGTACTCTACAGATGAGTTGGCTTGGACACACAAAATTAGATTTTGAAATATTCGAACATACTCCTAATGCATGCCACCCAATAGCATAGGGGTCCCTCAACCTGATTCATTATTTTTGTAAATTTCAACAAGGAAATCATTCATGCAAAAATCATTTTTATGAAGACAAACGTAAACTTTTCAAATTGTTGACAGTGTTAATGTGATTAGAATGATATTTTGCTTGAATAATTTGCATGTCGATAATGACAAAATTAATGAACATTTCGAATTGTCAAAATATATATATCGTTCAACTTACGCTACTAGGCGGTGGTGATTTTAGAGATGTGTCACCACTCCAGAATCACTCCCTGAGTTAAAAAAATAAAAAGTTATTTCTTAAAGTTATGGAGTGCATTCTTACAAAAACCCACCGAAAATCAATCTCCTTTTTTCTTTTCCACTTTCAGAAGATAAGCACACGAAGAAAAGGCTGCTCCATCCAACACTATATAACTCAAAGGGGAGAGAGAGAGAGAGAGAGAGAGAGAGAGAGAGAGAGAGAGAGAGAGAGATAGTACTGCGCATACAAAA
>BPLS01000710.1:276894-308059 GCA_019656275.1 Rhododendron kiyosumense
GCTGAGAGAGAGAGAGAATTGCGCATACAAAAACTGAGAGAGAGAGAGAGAGAGAGAGAGAGAGAGAGAATATTGCGCATACAAAAGCTGATAACCAAAATCAAGAAGAAGAAGAAAAGAAGAAGAAGAAGAAGAAGGCAAAAAAACAAAAAAGAGCTAGCAATGGAAGAGGAGGGCTTCTTCTCGCGCAGGTTGAAGTTAATGGTGATGTCTTTGTTGGTGTTGGTGTTTCTGTACAAGGTTTTGAACTTGCTATGGTGGAGGCCAAGAAAGATTGAGCAACATTTCAGAAAGCAAGGGATCAAGGGTCCTCCTTACATATTTTTGATAGGAAATGCAAAGGAAATAGTGACCCTAATGTTGAAGGCATCTTCTCAGCCTATGCCTCTCTCTCATAACATCCTCCCAAGGGTCCTCTCTTTCTATCATCATTGGAGAAAAATCTATGGTACCATCTCTCTCTCTCTCTCTCTCTCTCTCTCTCTCTCTCTCTCTCTCTCTCTCAAAATTGGTTTGAAAATCATAGTGGTCATTGGGTGAGTTCTGATTATTTTCTTTTTTGATCCTTTCTTTTTATTAACATCTACTTTTTGTAGTTGGATATTGTTTCTAATATGTCTACCATCTTCGTGTTCCTCTCTCTCTCTCTCTCTCTCTCATGTTTAAACTAGCTAGGTCAAATTATACTCCAATTTTTGGTGTTTCTTTACCAATGCGTCGTTGATGCGCAAATACATCTTTTAGCCGCAGATACTGTTACGACGTACCAATACCATTGCGTATACTCCCCGCTCGCGTACGTACGTACGTACTTCCTTTAATATCATTGATGACGACTTGTGAAAGAATTACGTTTCAGTTTGGACTGATCTTTCTTGAGGGTAAATTTCCATGAGGCCGGGTTAAGATGGACTGTTTCAATTCCATCTTATCTTTCACCCGTATCCTCTTCTTTTTGTTGTTCCCTACGCGTACTACCTATCATTAAGAGTTAACAACCATAGGGGTTCGAGTTGAGACCCGGACCTCCTCCTAGCAAGGTAATAGGTGTAGTACCAGACGGGCGAAGAGCCATATCTTTTTTTCCTGTCCTTTCAATCAATCTGTATAAAGATGCTTTGATTTTTGGACAGCCTTGTTGTCACCTTTCTTTCGTTACTTTTTGTCGGTAAAATTCCAATTGTGGTTGATTGCAGGTGCATCATTTCTAATGTGGTTCGGGGCGACGGTTCGGCTCACCATTTCGGATCCCGACCTCATCCGAGAAATATTCACCTCCAAATCCGAATTCTATGAGAAAAATGAGTCTCACCCGCTTATTAAACAGCTTGAAGGTGATGGACTTCTTACTCTCAAAGGAGAAAAATGGGCTCACCATAGGAAAATCATTACTCCTACCTTCCACATGGAGAATCTCAAAGTAAGTTCACAAGAGAAAGCTTTTTATCTTTTTAATCTCCAAGATAAGTTCTATCTAGAATGAATCGCACAATACAGGACACTTACCTAGCCAACGTTTAGGGCATTTTAGTCATACATGCTCCGAGTTAATAATAGTTAGGACGTAGGGAAATACTGAAGTTCCACATCAAATAAACGAAACAAATATCAGATTTTAACTTAATACTCCGTATTAGATTTCTTTATTTTAACATAATATTATATAGATCACAACTTATAGGCTTAAGCTTGTTGGCTACCCAAACCAACTGGGTCAACTCAGTAGGCCACGCGTCCTTGTACAGTGTACACTTTCAAATGGGAGGTCATGTGTCAATTCAACCAGAAATCAAAGCCTGATTATTTCTCCACATGAATGAAGGTTCTTTGTTTACTTATTTTTGTCCCCTTAATAGGGTTTACCCATTGGGCCTATTGCGATACACTTATGTCCAGTTTGATGTACTTCAAATACTTGCATTCTTTTACCACTTGGAAAAATAAAATAAAATAAAAACCAAGTTTTAAGTGGGCAAGTGATCGATACTTGCATTCTTATTTCTTATACCACTTGGAATAAAAAAACGAAGTCCATCCTTCAATCTATATTGTGCACAAGTGATGTAGTGCGGGTTCCGCAACATATCAAGCCTCATGCGTGCATGCATAGAAGGATCAATACGGAGTACAAACACCCAATAATAACAAATTAAGAACCCTCTTAACTCTTAAGGTGTTTGAAACATTCAAAACTAAGTTGTTCTTGTGATTTTTGTTTTTTTTCTAGTTGTTGATACCAGTGGCGGCAAACAGTGTGAGTGATATGTTGGACAAATGGGTGACAATGTCGGATTCGGGCGAGGTGGAAATTGAAGTCTCCGAATGGTTCCAAAGCTTGACAGAAGACATCATTACTAGGACAGTGTTTGGTAGCAGCTACAAAGACGGAAAAGCCATTTTTCGACTACAAGCGCAGCTTATGGCGCTCACATCCGAGGCATTTCAAAAGGTTTTCATCCCTGGTTATAGGTACGTAATTAATCCATTGCATATTTTACGAAACAAACCATCATCATACTTCTTTCGATAACGTGCGTTTCATTCGGTAATTTTGGAGTAATACTCTCTTTTCATATAAACAGTGGTCGAACGAGTGAAATTTACCGTCAGACCGATGCACCATTGATGAGAGGAGGAAGAAGAATTACTCTTGAAGCATTTAATTAATTATTTTTCTATCGACCAACACATGCGTGATAGTGTTATTATTTGACCAACTTTCAGCCACGACATTCTACACAAAAAATTACACGGTTTTTTTTTTATACGTACAATAAAATTGTTCGTGAATCTTTCTTAGAAATTAAATCTCTTATATCTCCATGAATTAGGTTCCTACCCACGAGAAGGAACATGAAGTCGTGGAAACTGGACAAGGAAGTCAAGAAATCTCTCGTGAATCTCATAGAGAGGAGGAGGAGGGAGAATTGTTGCAACAAGATGCAAGAGGCCCGAGGCCCGAAGGATTTGTTGGGACTTATGATTCGAGAGAGTAGGAAGGAAATGGAAATGGATTCAAAGTCCTCTTCATCGGCGAAGATCATGACGGTACATGACATGGTCGAGGAGTGCAAGACGTTCTTCTTCGCCGGGGAGCAAACGACGTCGAATTTGATGACGTGGGCGACAGTTTTGCTGGCTATGCACCCCAAGTGGCAGGGGCTGGCACGTGAGGAGGTGCTCCAGGTGTGCGGGGCACGTGATGTTCCCTCCAAAGATGACATTCCCAAGCTTAAGACGGTAAGGCTAAGCTATATAAAAGTTATATAGATTAATCAAACTTCTTTAAAAAAAAAAAAGTGTTTATATTGCTTAAATAAAAAATGGATTTTTTTTAATATGTCGAAAGCTTTTAGCAGTATATGTAGGGCGAGTGTTATATTCCACCTCCGGTTCTTAAAAAATACTAGTTTAATTTTACGCTAAAGGGAAGTCGATTAAGTACTCATCGGTATCTGAATAACTAAATTCTTCAAATGAAAAAAAAACTACTAGCAATTTAGAAAATAAACAGTTTAGATCGTAAAAATAATATCTCAATGACTTTCTCTAAAAGATCATAATGTAGTTGAACCAAAATTTTTTTTCTCTCTCTTTTAACAAAAACGAAGCCCAAAACAAAGCCTAAAATTTACAAAATAGTAGTGTGCTCTCTTCAAATAGTGCCACCTCCTTTTCAAATCCTGACTCCGCCACAATACACTTGTAGTTCCTTTTGATTTGTGCAACGGCGTGAAAACAGCAGAAACTAAAAGGGTATGGGGTAATTATGGCAATTCGTAATTTTGACAGGTTATGCTTTGTGATCTTGTGTGCAGCTGAGCATGATTCTCAATGAGACCTTGCGGCTCTACCCGCCAATTGTGGCGACAATCAGACGGGCAAAAGCAGATGTTGAACTTGGGGGATGCAAGATCCCATGTGGGACCGAGCTTCTGATACCGATCCTAGCCGTTCATCACGATCAAGCCATATGGGGCAATGATGCCAATGAATTCAACCCCGCTCGATTCTCCGATGGGGTGGCCCGCTCGGCCAACCATCGGGTGGCGTGGATCCCGTTTGGCCTCGGGATCCGCACTTGCATTGGGCAAAGCCTCGCGATCCTACAGGCCAAGCTTACGCTCGCGATCATGCTGCAGCGCTTCTCTTTTACCTTAGCCCCACATTATCAACACGCGCCAACGGTTCTGATGCTCCTTTACCCGCAACACGGCGCACCAATCATCTTTCGACGTCTGGTTGATCCCATGATTGATGAAGATCAAGGGTCCTAAATTTCCATCAGATAAAGTGCCTATCCTTAGTGTCTGGGCGCACAAAAATTTTGCACTCCAGTGACCAAAATATCATCCATTGTTGCATTAATTTTTAGGATATCTATTTTAAGTTCCATTTGAGCATATATTATACTCTGACCCCCAAATTGCCATGCCCAAGTGTTTTGCCAAAAATGTGTAGATACGGCATATATAACGTTTTACGACGCTAGTGTTTAAGTTAACTTACGCAGACCTCGACTTTTCTCTGAGGATCAATTTCACCGCTTACATGCAATGTATACTAGTTTAGGATATACATTTAGTTAAGAGTGGTAATTGCGCGCGCGCTCTCTCTCTCTCATAATGTAAAATACAGTTGTTTTTGAAGATTTATATTTATACAGAGATTAGATTCTACAGTTAAGATGTATATATACTCTTCAAGACTTGACAGCCGTGTTTGACTATCACCAGTATAATTGTTTTTGGGGCCCTTGTTTTTGTTGTTTGCCTTTTGGGTGAGAATCAAACACTGCAGAAACCAAATTTTTTCTTTTTGTATTACTTGCTGGATCTTTTCATGCTCTGTTGGGGTGTGTTCCCTTCTGGGCTCCAAACGGTCTCCATGTGATCTCTCTCTCTCTCTCTCTCTCTCTCTCTCTCTCTCTCTCTCTCTATTAAAACTGGAGAACTGGATCCCATCCTAATCTTAGTTCTGTCACTATTAAAACTGGACTCCAGAGGTTTTTATGGGGTACCATTGTGAGCTAACTTAATACCAGATGGATCTGAATTGTCTGCGCTGCAGAACTCTTCTGGGTTTAGATCTCATTGGCAACATCAACAACGGAAGAAAAAAAATCAAATTGATCAAGTATCAATAGGAACGATTTTAAAATTTATTTATCTTTGACAAAAACATGTTAACACTCAATCGAAACCAAGTTATACAATACCAAATTGAAATGATTTTTGGCATGGATTGATGATATCATAAGGATCTAATGGAGTAAAAGATTCCGATCATATTTGTGAGCCCTAATGACCTCAATCTGCGGGTGCACACCCGGCAGACAAGCCAGATCATACCAGAAACCAATGTCTATTCAACAGTGCTAGACGACAAAAAAAATACTCAACTTATAATCAAGTGGTAGTAGTAATAAGCAACAGGTGATCAATAATGCTAGTCTTACGTTACAATATTCATGAAAGGCACAAGAACACTGGTTGTTTATTAATTGAAAACCCAATTAAGAAAACACTTAAAAAGGGTGTCATCTTCAAGGATCCCTGAGTTTGGAAATACTAGTTCTTAAAATGTTTTGTCTCATTCAATCAAGTAGTCGGAAAATTATAAAATCAGAACATAAATTTAATAGAAACAAACATTGTGGAATCAAAGTTCGTATTAAATTAAGAAAGATAACGTTTTGTTTTCGGCAGAATAAATAAAAGAAAATAAAAAAATGATACAACACCAGTAATTTAGAAGACAAAACAACTCAAAATTTGACACAGGCACTCGTAGATAGGAAAACCTGAGGATGCAGTAACCACCGAAGCTTACCGTTTTTATGTCCCTTTCGTGCAGGCACTGAAACATCGGAAAAGTCTAATCAGAAAGAGGAAATCATGAAAATAAATTGAATTGCGAAAGGATTGTGTGAAATTAAAAAAATTCAAAGAACAAAGGCATCAGAACCAGCAGTCGTATTTGATAGAAAATAAGAAAAGCAGAGAATTGACAAAGTAACACAGCTGATGTGTCCACTCGTAGGAATCGAGATGATCAAGTGGTTTTGGAGGATCTACTCGCAAGTAAAACTTCAGAGTGTAAAAGTTTAATGATGAGTATCTACATTCTTTCAATATCACAAGTGTCCGAAGTGGGGACCCTTCACCCATGGACCTTTCACCTTCCCTTGTGCCTTGTTTCCAACTACATAGCTCAATACATATGCAGCAGGTTTAATTGCATAATGTCCTCGATCATAAACATCTATAAAACTTATCTAGGCATATACAAAAAAAACCTAGTATAACCTACCTAGTTGAACTGGGTTTGTCAGTTAACAGAAGAAGATCACATTTGAATCAACCAGGTGGTTAAACAAGAAAACAAATGGGTTGTGTCAGAATTGGGTTCTAGAAAATCGTCAACTCAACAATTCTGTGATAGTATTGAAGGCAGCACACTGGAAAAGAGGGCGAATTTCTTGAGTGAAAGACACAACAGAAGAACCAATACAGCTGCTACATTCAATTTTGATAATTCAGAAACTGATTGCTAGGTAATGCAAGCAAGCTTTATCTATATAAGATATGTAGTTTGAGGAGTTCCAGAAACCTCCTAAACTCAGTTTGAACAAATAGCACACATTAGCCCTGAAGGGATAAGCACGCATAGAGCTTGTATTGCTATGATAAAACTACGATGCTAAAAAGGCATACCAGTATAACGGTAATGAAATCAATTTTCTTCGTCACTCTATGTAAAACATCTTTCTGAAAGGCGGAAGCATCTTGCCAGAAGAAATTTTGATCTCACAACTTAGTTCAACCTCCATCAACCGATGGTTTTCTTTGGATCGATTCATCGAAAAATCAAGAGTTAAATCGTCGCCTTCACTAACTGGTACTGAAGGATGCAAGAGAAATACCTGCTCATGAGAAGAAATGGGGGAAGCAGTAACCAGATCAATGGATGAAATAACCAGAATGATCGACAAAAGCATGCAAGAAATCAGAACTTTGAAGATGATGTAACACCAACATTTACCGTGACATGCAAAAAAAGGTAATAGCTCTAAGCTCATAACTACCATCGTGTACTCAGCAGATTTGGTTTCCTCCAACCCATAGCGATTAACATATTTCATAGTAATTTTTTCAAGTAGGCAAACTAGTGGTGAAAACCCAAATCAGGGAACAACTATGACTAGACATCATCAAATGCAAATTCAGGTGTATAAAATAGTCTAGTTGTGCCACTACAACTGCCTGACAAGTGACAATAACAGCAGTAGTACCCATATTATTTTTTCAAGGGTCATGCGGTCTGCAGATGATGCTCAGTAAAATGGCAGAACTGTATCTTGTAATAGGGAATAATGGATCACAAATTGCTTCAACAAACAGTTATTAATCAAACTCCAACCAAAATTCCAAGGCAGAATGCAATTAGGGTTACTAACCTGCTGGCCCCAGTGTGTGCAATAGTCTTCGCTAGGAGCAGTGGTCAACTCAATTTCATGTTGTGCTGGATTCTCCTTACTTCCCTAATGTACCCAAAACGAGGAGCAAAAAGAAGTTTTTGAGTAAGTATGCAGATGCCTGAATTATATTGCATGAATATCACATTGAAAATCAACTCACTCGGAAATGGACATCAAACCACCCCCCAAATCCGCAAAGCCTTGTTTGCTCTGCAGTGATTGATGATGAAACGCTTGCTCTGATGTTAAGGATGTCATCTACTGTTGCTGTTGAACAATCAATTTCTTTTACAATGGCAGGCCTTCCTAAAACTTGCTTGGGATGAAGGTTGTTCCACAGTGATGTCTACAAAAACATTGTTAGTACAATCTTATGAGAATGCATAGGAGGACAATATAAAACCAGCAATCACCATCAAGAGTTCAATCAAAATTAGGTAAAAATCAGCTTTATCAGTTTTAGCATATAAGCATGGGTGCCAAGAGGCCCTTCAATATTGAGGCAGAGTTAGAAGCCTCTGATCTTCCCGACAATCAAGTATACAGGAAAGCAGTACAGATCAAGAGTTAAAATTGGAATTTTCCTTCTCCCTTTGCCTGGAAAGTGTATGACCGCCAATGCTCAATTTATATCACCAAGTCCAAAAAGACGCCACTAATATAAGTCTGCTTTTAACAGGAAAATTTTCTGAATAAAATCGCGGAAAGGGAAGAAGTAGATATGACAAATTTCACGAAAAAGAAGAAGAAACAACACTAAGAAGATGATGTAGCATGGTCTGAAACATATGAAGCCAAGTACCACAAATGTGCCATGATGGAGAACAACATATTTCAAAGACGAGAATATAATAAGTACATCAAAACATGCACATAAATCAACAAGAATAATAACTAGCCCCTCACACTAAGAGAGGGACATAGCAGGGGAGGATTTCGTTTCAGCAGCCAAAAACAGCACATGAACGCAAGTTTATAAAAAAAGCTCAATCTGCTCCAGGTTACAAATGTAAAGACCTATAATGATCAGTAACCAGCAACGAAACTTTGAAGTGAGTGCCTGATGAAATACAGCACTGACCTGTAAATAGTACTTTTTCTGCTCTTCAGAGTAAGGCTTTGTTAGAACACTCATATCAACACCGTAATAAGTTTTTGTCTCACCCAAAAAACAGATCCAATCGTCCATGGCTCCTTCATAGTCTCCCTTTTTTTGATCTCCCAATCCAGATCTGATTGGTGCCAACCACATGCGAGCATGGCTGGGATACCTGCAAAAAGCCACCTTCATAATTATTGAAATCATATCATTTCATAAGACCATCTGTACATGGCAGCTAAATAACGAGCACTATTATTCGAATAAACAACCATGTATGGTGCACAACCACGCATAATGTTTTTAACTAAAACCAAAATTACACTCCATCAGAGCAAATCCAATTGGTGGCTTTATTTGAGCATAATATGGCCAGCTGGTATGAAATACTGTTTTTAAGGTCTAACAAGTGATTACACCCTTCTTAATCCTCCGACAATCCTAGTCCATCTATATAGTTTATCCGTAGAGTTCTCAATCAAGCCCGACACAAGATGTATTACTTGGCTGCTTTGTTAAATGGATGATTACATATCTTAAACATAATTGGAATACCACAGGGCACCGAAAAATACTAAATATCCAACATCTTCAGCCCATTACAAGGTAAAAAAAAAAACCTCATAAATACTGGAAAAATGAAATCCTAAATCACTCAAGTTTGATTTTTGTGGCCCTCCTCCAACCTTGATGCTACCTTGCTTTTTGAGATTCTGACTAATTTTATGTTATGTCCTTCATTGTACGACACCAATTCATAATCCACACTAAACACTCACACTCCAAGTTAACCAAAAAAATTGCATGTCTTTCACAAGTAAAACAGTTACTAAGACCATCTAACAGTTACAACAACTCGCTCATTAAGTCTTACATCCACCAATTAGGACTCTTGTTAGTAAGGAAATGAAATCTCCAATCGAATCCATTTCAAAGCTCCACAAGACAGTTCATCTCAAAGTTTGTAAGCAAACCAAGCAGTGATAAAGAGAATGGAAAATAGAAAAAGACACCATTCAAACTGACAGGCTAAAACTCGGGATGTTAAAAACTTAAAACCATGATTACCATATGAAAACATCAATATGGAGAAGTACTTACATAACCCCAGTTGGCTTCAGCCAGCGGTCACGTGCACAAATCACAGAATCAAACATAGACTCACGCAGAAGAAAATATCCCATCCACTCAGAGATAATTACATCAACTGCTCATCAATGACTTCACAAAGTAAATTCAAGGCCGCAAAAGTCAAAAATTCCAAATGCAAACTGACATATATAACATGCTATTTGGAAATTACAAGCTGTAACCTTTCTCTGGCAAAGTAATGTCTTCAATTGAGCCCTCAATCACTTCAACTACATCTTGAAGGTTATTTGCTTTCACAAGTTCCCGGGCATGTTCAGACATCTTTGTTGCTTCCACTGCATAGACCTTTCTCGCACCTGCTTGCCCCGCCCAGATTGCAAGAATGCCACTCCCAGTTCCTACATCCAATACAGTCTTTCCCCATATTTACCAATTTAGTCCAATACACAACTTCCAAGAATAAAAAAGAAAGAAACACTCAAAAGGGAAATAAATGAGTGCAGTTATGAAATGACACTCGACCCAAATGTGGCTACGGTATAGCATAGCACTAAGGGGAGGGGTAGACCTAGATGGATTTTAGAGGCAGTAGTCCGAAAGGATTTAGGTTTGTCGGTTATTACAGAATATGATGCCCTCGACAGTCCTCATTGGAGAAAATAGATTCATATAGCCGATCGCAATTGCTTGAAATTTAAGGCTCGGTTGGTTTGGTTTGGTAGGGTATAATCAGTAGGGTTCACACCACAAAAGTTGGACTCTTGGAACCATCCCATGGATTATCATATTCCCGTGGATAATTAATACGTGATAGTGTCTGAAGACTCTAAACACATGATATCAAAATGTATAGTACTGGGTGGTTGTGCGAGGCGAAAATTTCCAGTTTTCAATCCCAGTAGCAAGGTCACAAGACTCTTGTCCATATGTTTGTAGCAAATTAGCCATCGATACTGAGTGAATGTTAATTACATTAATAACAGTCTATACATGTGCCTGTGAACACAAAAGATTAAGCTTTGTTTCGTGTCTGGAAAACTAAAACATGCACCAAATCATCATTATTCAACAAGAAAAGAAGAAATAACATAAAAGTTACAAACTCCCATCATTTCCTATATTGAGAGAGAGAGAGAGAGAGAGAGAGAGACCTTGCCAACGAAGTGATGTTTGTTCTCAAAAACGGCGTTGAAGTAAGCGTCCATGCGGACTCTATCGCTGAGCATCTCCTTCTGGTGGAAGAGAAAGGCGTAGGTGCAGAAGTAGTTGGCGAAATCGACGTCCTTATCAACGGCGGTGCCGCCATTGCTGGTGCCGGTGCGGTCGCCGGCAACGCCGTCAGCTGAGCGTCGCATAGTGGAGAGAGAAATAGAGTGCGATTGAAGAGAGAGCAGAAGCCGGTATCTAGGGCAGCGACTATAGTTACTTGTGTGGAGCCCGCGTAAAAAAGGCTTTGATGCACATAAGTACATAAACGAGAATCAGATCAAGTGTATTGGCCGTTGATACGGTATTGTGCACCTCTTTATATTACTATTGCTGTTTGGTACCTTCCCCTGCAATGTTTGAGGCCGATCGAGGACTCGGCTCCCTGCAGGACACCATTCAAATCGTTTATTTCGATAATTAATGGTTCAGATTTTATTTCGGCTAATTCAAATAATTTTTTTTGCTCGGCAAAGAAATCCAAATCATTATATTCGAGATGGACGGCTTGATTATGCACCGCACCTCTGTGGGAAACCGGGTTCTGCCTGTCGAGCATGATTTAAGGCTTTGCTACATTTGGAAAAAGAAAATTGGTTTCTGCATTTCATATTTTTATAAGTACACTCTAAATATTATTTTGGAGTATTTTATTTAAACATAATAGGGGAAAAAAAATGCTTAAAGAAGTGCCCTTATAGATGAGTCGAGTGCAAAAATCAGGAAAATAATGATGTTTATGCTCCAATTTTAATTTCTTGCACTTTAAAATTAGAAAGTTTTTGAAAAATAATCAAAAATAAAGAGTGAATATCATGTTTAGTTTGATCTTAAGATTAAATCTAGTGGTGTCTAAAATCAAGATAGTGAAAAACCAATATTGGATGTAACAGTGACATCATTCTACTCGGCGTCGCTTATGAATTCAAAATCCCAAATAAAGTAGGTGGAAACCACTGCGTCTCTCATTCTCTTGTGTAGTCGCCATGTCATATTTCTCATTCTATTTATAGAGGATTGACTTCTAACCAACTCAAGAAATAATCCAACCGGGTGGAAGGACACTATAGGTCTCTCCGGCCAATTTATCCGGCAACTTTGCCCCCGCTAAACCCATTTTCATGCATAGAGATGGACATGGTGCAAAGTTTGATTAGTACATTGCACAGCTATTGCTATACAAAAACAGAAATAAATAAATAAATAAATTTTGTACCCAAAAAGAAAAAGATCAATGAAGTCATTTTCACTTGCTCATAGCTTAATACATACTAGTACATGGTATTTGTACAAGGGAAAAAAAAATACAACACCCTACTGTCTACCTCCCGATTCTTCATTCCAAAATAACAGGTCAAATTGGACAAACAGAAAAGTGAAAGGGGAAGAAGAAACCGGAAAAAGAATTACAGCAAATCGAGCAAACGACAATGCGTACAACCAATGAGTTCAATGAACACAGCAGAAGATATACATCAGTGAGGAAAGAATTTTCTTCCGCACACCCCGCCATGAGATTGATTTCAAGAATGAAGTTTGATATCACCTTTGGACCTCTTTAACAAAAGAAACTTCTGAGTTACCAGCAGAAGGCAAAAGAAGGAGCTTATCTTGATCTGCATCGTCGCTTTCTGTCGGCTCGTGGGTGGTGGTTGATAAAGACTCCGTTCCATCTTCTTCTCGATGTGATGAGGGTGAAAAACATGAAATTAGAGGCTGAGATGATATCTCCAAAGCCAAAAAAATGAAGGGAAACAATGGAATAGGTAGTAACCTGTGCTTGCATGATACTCAGGTAGCTGTTTAACAGCGGTTACTTGGAGACTTTCTGGAAGCAGGCAACTGCACACATTACCTGAAATTCGGGGAGGAAAGTGTAGTTTTCATTTGTAGTACGGTAAGATGAAGTGTGAGAATTTGTGACGATGGCATCAGCATTAACAAAGCAGCTTTGCTTAACTAAAAGTAGGCTACCTTTATTAGCAGTAGTCGAGTGTGTAAAATTAAAAAGTTTGGAATGAACAGCAATCCAACTCAGACTAGTAACGTCGGATCTTAATCCATTTCAAGAAGAACATATAGTCGATAAGTTATTTTGAAGAAAACTAAATGGTAAACAAAGTAGCACTCAAAACTACCACATATTTCACCAAGAAATGTTCTCCATAACATGAATATATATGAGTTGAACAAAACATGATGTCAAAATTAGGAGATACTTACTTCAAGTAAAAAGATGTTACAGTAGTCAAAGAGAGATACTAAACCTATCAAATTAGGAGCCTTTAAGAGGTGTTCATATGGAAATGAAGTCAAAATCTGAGTACTTTTCACTTCCATGGCAATCACATGCCATCAAACAACTAATATAGATTGTGTTTGACAAAAAAATTTATGGCAAAAAACATACCCTAGAAAGATCCCCATGTACGCAGACACAAGTCATAATTAGACAAACGAAAAACTGAAGAAGTGAATTTCACAGGAACCGTGGCGCATACCCTAATTCATGATAATGTTCATAGTATATAAAACAGAGACTGAAAAATAAAAGTAGATGAATACAAACAGTAATTCGTGGGAAATGCAACATACCTAACCAAGCAAGCCGATTCACCCAGCCAGGGATATGTTTTCCAGTCATTCTATACACAATGTCATCTGTAAAATGGTTGCAATTCTTAGTAATGAGATGGTACGTATCCCCATGGTACTCGGAAGCCACGCTCTCAATAAATGCCCGGAATCCAGAGGGAGGCATTTTTATATGACCCAATGGGATGGAACATCTGAAGACAAAACCCGGGCAGCTCTTAGGCTCCACTTCAAATACTCCACTAACAGGGAAGTCGTGGGCTCCAAATCCATACTCCATTCCATGGACTGAGAAAATAGGTTGCTATTTGTCAGATGCAGAAATGCTAGGTACGCAGCTATTGATTCTTTCTAATCACAGAGTTACTGTTAATATAGCTCAGCTTGTAAACTAAGAAATAACAAAGAAATGATTAAGTTCTGTCATTCAGCTAACTCACTCAGTTGTTTTTAGTATTCAAGTGTATTGGAGCCAAGTTTTTATTCTTCCTAAGAAAGCGGCTACAGATATTGAGAAAACATTCAAAGCTTTCACATGGCTCGGAGGTGTAGAGATTCGGAGAATTGCTGCAAGGAACCAACTATCAGTGATGTGGGTGTTTTAGGCATCTTCTGATGAAGATATAGTCAACATGGGTCAAGAGAAAATGTAATCGTGGAATTAGATAGAGCAGTTTTGGGGTTCTTCCTTTCCCCTAAGCATTCTTAATGAGGTAGGGGAAAATGTTCACATATAAGAGAAACAGCTGGCCTCTGATTCAACATAAAAGTGGTATCGATAATATATAGTATCTATCATTTTACGCAAGTGAGGCACGTGTTTTGCAGAATATTGGGATGCAACCTCGAGCAAAATTCACCAATCTCATTAAGCTTAAGCAAGTTCCTGTTCAACCTCCCGATTTTAATAATAGAAATGGAATTCTGTGGCGTCCTTCTCAAAATGGAAACATACAGCATGAAGTAGATGGCAGCTCTTTAAGATGGTATGCAAAAAGAGACTCTTTTAAGTGTCATCTAGAATGCTGTGGGAGTCTTACAAATCACAATAATATACTAATACTCCCAACCCAAAGGTTCTTTTTTCAGGAAAAGTTGACATAATAATATTTTCGGTCTTAGTAACAATCACAGCAGCTCACCTAAAACAGCAGCTCACCTAAAAGGGCAACCCAAGGAGGTGACAACTGGATTCATCACCATTCCTACTTATACTCCCAAGATCACCCATGTGAAGTTTCAAGCGTGGCACGGGGTGTTACAGTCTTAGTTTATCAACCTATGGCTATGAAGAAACCCAAGAATTTTTGGTACAATTACAAAGCTAAAGACTCAACGATACATGAGATTTGAAGAATGTTAAAAGGAAGTTCTGCCAGCTTTCCAGATGTGAAAAACACTAAGCTAACAATACAAACATTAACGCTTACCAGATGTGAAAAACACTAAGCTAACAATACAAACATTAACTCCTAACCCACTAATCGAATTCCACATTAAAAAATCACAAATCCCACAAGAAAAGTAGTGATGAAGTGATAGATGCAGCAAGGATTATTGTTACCAAACATCATATACAGGCCAGATGACAATACAACTGCACAAAAAGCATCCGGACTAGCAAAACATTCAATCACCAATAGTAGAGGTGCGTGTAAGCTGGCCCGACACCTGAGTTATCAAAAAGTAAAAGGACAAGAATGTGCAAGAATATTCTATCTTCTCAATTTCCCATTCAATGCTTCAAATTTCCTTCAGTCCTAATCTCATTGAAAACCTCAGCCAGAAACTGCACTAAATTATCCGACGGACCCAAGTGGGGTCCCGTGTGCACAGCCCCACTTGATTTTGTAAATTTACGTTAATTTTCTTAAATATTTTAATTATACCTAATAATTTGTGATATTGTTCCAATATTATATTATGCCAGATTTTCTTTACGAGGGTTTTTGTCTGATCTATTTCTTAGAGTGCTAAATTTGTCACATCTTTTTGTGCAAACACACCCATTTCTGTTAATTATGAGATGAAGTGATGTATATAGTCACCAATATGTTATTTTACCCGCAAAAAAATGTATTGACAGCCCCTTTGGATGATGAGAAAGGGTGAGATAAGAAAGGGGAGCCCTTTCTCACAAAATCTCACCATTTTTGGTGAGATTGGGTGAGAAAGGGTAGAACCCAATCAAAACATTTTATTTTGTACTTTTCTCTCAATTTCTCACCAAAATAGTCAATCCAAATGAGTGATTTGGCTAGAAATCAAAACACTTAATTTCTTTTCTTTTCTCTTGAAATCACTCGATACATAGGGGCTGTAAGTAAGCAATTATAAACGAACGGGTTTAGTTTACTAATTTGTGTACCCCAACTAATGCAAATTTTTTAATCCGTTCCTGATTATTGTCGTATAGTAACAAACCTCACCATCAAATCCCACGAGAATTTTAAGCAACTGAAGAAAACCCAAAACAGATTCAGCAGCAACCCACCAAAATCTTCAAAACCTAAACGAAACCCACAAATTGGACACGCCTGAACAAAGCCAAATCTGGAAATAGAATTGCTCACCTTCAATACCCGAATGGAAGATGCCAAAACCGAACCACACGATGTAATTATTGATGGGCGTGAGGTCGTAGACGTTCAACATGATTTGGGTATTGTAACTAGCGTTCCCATCGCCACCACCGCAACCGTGTTCCGAGGCTACGTTCGAGGGGTTCTTCTCTGCCCCCATTTGGTGGATTTTACGCGGAAACAATTCTCCAGAAGGTAAAAAGAACCCTGAGAATTCTCAATTTAGAGGAATCTTCTGTCTCACTCCATTTTCTTGGGGCACATACAACGAATCTATGAGATCGTCGTGACTCTCTCTCTCTCCAGCATGGGAAGGAGCTGACAAATGAAATAAATTATAAATGCTGGAGAAAGGGCAGAAGTCGAACATGGATCAATAATGCTATGTGCAACACTGACACCCTTTGGTTGCGCCAATGAAATTATGTGAATTTATTAAATCTACTTTTTTTCTTTTTTTCTTTTTTTCTTTTATTTTTTGAAAAAGATTAAATCTACTTTATTCAGTAAGATCATTTCGAATATTAATCTAGAACCAGAAACACTTTCCCACACAACACGCACAAACTCTCTCGCAAAGTCGACACAAATTGCACACACCAATAATGCTACCACTGCACACAAAAATACAAACACGCACACACACTCGCTCACAATATGGATGGGCTCCGCACAAACACTTATAGTTGCATAGAATGTGTGTGTGGGTCCAAACTTAATGTGAGAAAGTTTGTGGCCCCGTTGTTTTGAGATTTTGGGATTTGGATTCATAGGCAATTGAGTGTAGATAGAAATAGAGTAATGATTGAAAATAGAGGTAATGATTTAAGTGAGATGGAGAGAAAAATAAGAGTAATAATTGAGAAAAAATATAATAATTATTAGAATCAAAAATTCAAAACTCCAAAACAAACGGGTCGTGTGTTTGTGTGAAAGCGTTTGGAGTTGTAGCATTATTGTTTGGAATTTGTTAATTTGTGAAGGAAATCTTTTAAGTTATGAGTAGACTTTTGTTTGGAAAAATCCCATGGGAAGTGGGAACGACAAGAAGTGCACCAAACAACATATACTGTATTAATTTAATAGAGGCTATAGGGCTGTTATTTAAACAAAACCACTCAACAAAACATATTTTAAAAATAATAAATGGATGATTTTTGCGGGATCTGAAAGTGCGTCCTGCGCGCCGATATATGCACCATCGGTGCACTTCTCATGATACGCATAGATGGTTTTTTTTTTTTAATTACAAGCGGTGGTGTAATACAAATATTAGAATTACATCGAACTTGAAGCAAGTCCACAAATACTAAGTTCAATCCAGCTAATATCTCTGTTAGGAGAAGAAATAATTTCAACAAATATAAAGAGAATAAACAATCATAAGCAGACAAAGAAATTTGAACTTCTAAAATTCTAACGAGGTGCAGGAATCCTTGATTAGCCCCAATATGTAAGTTTGAGTAGTCCTAGGGCAAAATGGTTTACCTTATCGTACCGAGTAACAAGAGAAATGTGAAAAATAAATTAAACATAAATTTTCATCAATATTTGTTGATGACACAAACAGGGAATGATAGCTTATGCCAGCTCCCAGATGCTCAAACCATCATTCGCCAATTCATATCCTCCGAATCAAACACCTATACTTCGTCTGTTTTTTTTAGTAATAACCAAGATTTTGCCTATCGTTAGGGTTAGCGTACCGATTTTTGTACTCGTACAGTACATACTGATTGTAGTGAGACAGCAGTTATCATTTCGTATTTGTCGCTATTAATACTTTTTTTACATCAAAGAACTTAATATACTAACAATATAAATTTATTAAAAATAAGAATAAATGTAAAAATAGTCTGGTACTGATGGGCACTAACTAGTACTGAAAGAGAAAAATAAAGGGCACCGCTATTTGCAACTACAAATTTTCTGAACGTAGCCTGTTTATAATATGGTAAACATTTCAGTTGCATATGAAAAACAGGTTACGTTCAGAAAATTTGTGGTTGCAAATAGTCCGGACCAAAATAAATCTAAAAGTAGCCTTGTACTATTCGATATTGACCAACATTTATCTGTACCAACCGGTATTTGAGCCGAAACAAAATTAGAGGTTTAAAGTACCGGATTGGGTCAATACCCGGACATACAGGCGGCACAACATTCAAAACCTTGGCAACAAATAGAAAACTCCGAATGCATGCCTTTCCATATAGATTAAAACTATCGAAGAAATTGAACTCAAGTCATTTTTTAATTGCGTAGTAACATTCATATGGAAGCAAGATTGTCGAATCCTTATCAACTCTAAGAAAAAAACCATAAATATGTGCAGCGGAAAACAATGCCGATGCAGAAGGAAGGTGAACCAAAGATAGTATATGGAACTTCTTAACGCGCTAAGAAAAGTAACTTCAGATCTTTCCAATTCCCGGGTACAAGATTGTTCTGCAACCTCAAGCAACAACCTCCACGCCCAGAAGAACAGGCCAAAGCTCGAGCAAAAGAACTTGCACTTCTTGTTCTTGCGATTCCAATCCGCCTGAGACACCAAAAGGGGAAAAAAAACACAAAACAATAAACTTACTGCACTCATAAACAAATAGATTAACGGTGGGTAACAGACAGTAGAGGAGCACTTACAGTCGACGCATCCCAATCAGTGAAGCGAATTGGAAGATAAAACAATCCAGGATCAAGGCTCATTATCGTTGTCTCTAGAAAGAGATCCATTTTCCACATCATGGGTCTCCCCCCGAAGCCTTCTTGATCTGCTCCTCGCAGGCACTTGAACTCTACCTCTTGAGGTACCAGGCGAGCTACCACCGCTCCTCGAACTACTTCGAGGTTGGAAAATTGAAATAACGAGAAAAACAGGAAACCGCTCACCTTCATTGAAACTCAAAGGGCTTTCCTCCTCACTACTCCTTTCCTCTCCATCGTCTCCGATAGTGGATTCTAGTGTACTAATCAAGTCTCCTAGATCCCTCTGCCGCTCCAACCTCCTCCAATTGTGCTGCCTCCTTGGGTCAGCCTCTGATGGCCTCACACAAGGGTGCTCCACCCTTGCATGCCTCCTCAGATCTTCATAAGAGCCACTGAAAACGCAAGTCTCACAGGCACAGCTTCTCGATTTCACATTCATGAAACGTCGGGCAGAATCGTCTACTGCCCACCCCATGATATGCCCGCGACAGAGAGGGCACACCAGCTTTGTCTTTACCTGGTTCTCACAGGACATGGGATGCATTGAGGTGGAACCCTCCATTTCAACCGGGCAACTGCTAACCATTTCCTCTGATATCAGACCGCTGGTGGAGTGTTCACGTGCATTGTTCGATGGAGTAGTTTCTTCGGCAAATGACTTGCGAAACTGGTCAAAACAGTTAGAGTGGCGGTAACTTGTGTCACACATGTAGGGGCGGCAGCCTTTCTCACGGGATGAACAAATGAGGAGAAGTGCATTGTGGGGATGTTCCATGCAAACGGGGCATCTAGCTTCCTCCCACTCTTTAACATTCTCTTTGCTTTCAGGTGGGTTTTTGGGCAATGAGTGTCTTGAGCGACTAGAGCTGCTTGAAAACGGAGATGCCCTGGACCTATTGAAGGACACAGAACGATCTCTTCTCTCCTTTGGCATCTTGATTGTCAAATATCACCCTCAACTCTGAAATGCCTGGCAATCTGAACTCGCAACTGAAGTAGATACCCTACACAAGTACTACAGTTTTTCATACACTATCCAACAATAGCATTACAAAGTTCATGTATAGAAGGAAAACAGGTGGAACAAAAAACTCCATTCTGAGAGAGAGAGAGAGAGAGATGCAATTTGTTCACAAACACTTCTTCCATCCCACCACAACAACCCAACATAGACAATTAGACACAAAAAGATTGACCTCCCTAAAGAAATCTAACCAACAGTAAAGAAGCACTTGCAATATTCTTTTATCGAAATTGGTGAAGGCCTTTAAACACTAGGATTGATCAAATAAGATTCCTAACTGTCAAAAGTTCTCTCCATCCATTGGACCAATAAAGCAACAACACCTTCCCCAATGCCCACAACCATCATAAGTATAACTTGCATAATCCTAAAGAACAAGATTTTGTAAATGCAGCTATAGACAACGTCTTGAAGTATGTAGAGATGCAGGAATACGAATAAGTAATCCCCCAAGATCTCAGTTATAAACTTGTTGATGGCAAATTGGACTTGTTACCATGTTGTTTCGTGTTCAAATGAGAAAGCATCGTGGGACTATTTTGTGCAATGTTTACTATCGAAGATTGGATTGCAACTAGCAGAACAGACAAACACACAATTCAAGAATAGAATTTGGAAGTATCCCTTCAGAAATGAGTCATGTGGATCTATAGTAGTAACGAGGCTAGATTTTTTTTTTTTTTGAGCCATAAGTCCCATAACACAACAAATGTTGGCATACGAGTTATTTAAAGAAGTGGTCCTGTGATGATGATGATGGATATTGAAGAGTTTGGAAGTTTGGAGTTGAATGCTTTATCGAGTGTCATTCACTCTTGTGGCTGGGTCTCCGAACATCACTTTCAGTTTCAACAAGAATGGCATTTTTTTTAAATAAGTCAAAGTCAGCAGTTATAGTGTCATGGGTCTCATCTCATGCCTCAATTCAAAAGAAATCTAGCCTCGTTCCTATAATCCTCATCCTGATTCACATGGCTGGTTTCTGGAGAGATACTTCCAAATTCGTCTCTTGAATTGTGCGTCAGTCTTTTCTGGTATTCTAATAACTGTTAATCCAATCTTCGAGCTTATCAAAAATAAATAAAAAATTCAAATCTTCGAGAGTAATGTAGCACAAATCAATCCGAGACTGCTTTCTCACCTGAACAAGAAACAGCATGGGAACAAATCAAGTCCAATTTGGACTGAAATTTCTGTTTGCACTCCTATAAAGTCCAAAAGCTAAGTGCAATTTTATTCACCCACTTTTACCCTACCTCTTATTAGTAGAAATGGTATAGATCCCACCACTGCAATACACTTTTTGATATGCATGACATCACTTTGCAGTGAGAATTTCAACTGACGGGAAGCTCAAAAAATTGGACAAAGACAAGAAATAGGAAAAAGACTTCCACTTTTAGCTCAATTGGGAATTATCGAGATACGTCACAAACAGGAAAACTAATATAATCACAATTCAGGTTCAAAGATAACACCAAATAAGCACATATCAAGTAAACATCAGCTCAAACCCACAGTTTATCACCCAACAGAATTGAAAACCTTAATCAGAACAATACATCAAAAAAACTCAAAATAAAACGCAAAGCCACACGCTTCGGAGCTCAAAACACGCGAAACGGGAAATTAAACGATTCGTCTGAGTGAAATCGGACAGCTCTCAAGTACATCAAAAGTAGGACTTTCGGTTAGAGAAGTTACCAGAGCGAATCAATCGATTCGAAAGAGAAGGGTGTCGTCCACTTTAGCTTTGGTAACAGCTTGAGTCGAAGAACTCCAGAGAGGGAGAAGGCAAGAAAGAGGAAGCTTTCTAGGGCTACCTTTTCAGAGGAGAGCGAGAGAGAGAGAGATCTGGTACGAGGTTTAATCTTGCGAGCCGACGTAACTATCAAATTTAAGGAGATTACTAATCGCCCCCCTCCGTGTCAGGCACCCCTCCTGACACGGCTCCCCTTTTCCCCTTTTACCCCCACCTCTCTCTCTCTCTCACACTCACTCACTACACTCTCTCTTTGTTGTTTAAATACTAATAATTTTTTTTTCACATATTTATTTTTAATAAATTTTATATTTTTGAAATCTACTCAACGAAATCTATCAAACGAGTCTAATATTGATGGTGAAATAATGTAAAACGAAAAAATTATATTTTTTACGTAATTTAAACTGTTTAAAAAGGTTAAAAAATGTGTTCCAAATTTCAATATGCTTTTACGTAGTTTAATTATGATCATTTAAGGTAAAATAAGAAGAAAACTAAAATCTTTTCACCGGTTTAAACGGATTGAAATTTGAAACATTTAATTTTTTTAACTTTTTTAGACAGTTTATATATTAAAAAATATAATAAAAAATTCAAGTGTTCCAAATTTTAATCCGCTTGAACCGGTGGAAAGATTTTAGTTTCCTGATCATTTTATTCTCAATGACCATAATTAAATTTTGACTCTAGGACTCTCGTTGATAAGCCCTAAGAGATATTTGATTCTACGAGGTCAAAAATTCATTATGACTATTGAAGATAAAATGAAAAAAACAAACAAAATCTTTCCACCGATTGAACCGGATTGAAAATCGGAACACTAAAATAATTTTAAATAAATAAAAAAGAAAAAAGATACAGAGTATAAACATTATTAATTAAAAAACAAAAAATAGGTTGTTGGTATTTTTGGAATGAAACGGATAAAAAATTAAGGTTGAAAGTTGGAAAAAAAATTAATTGCACCATTGGTTAAAAGTTGCAACTATTGGCCAGTTGGCCATTGAAGATGCAGGTAGCGTTCAAAGGTTCAAGGTGATTGATTGCTTCAAGGTAATTGTTTTTTTCTTGCAGGTGATTACTTCAAGATTGCAGGTAATTGGTTCTGCAACTTAAGCAGGTTATTGCTTCAACAATGCTTGCAGGTTATTGCTTCAAAGTTGAAGGTACATTGATAGGATTGTTGCATATTGCAACAATTCGATAGAACGTTAGCCTATATATTCACTTCTATATGCCTTGGTCTATATATTCATACTTACTCTCATTGATAAAATTTATTTAAAAAAATACGTGATTTCAACATTTTCAGTTTATATATTAAAAAATATGATTAAAAAATTAAGTATTTCAAATTACAATCCGTTTAAATATGTGGAAATATTTTATTATTCTGATCATTTTATCCTAAATAGTCATAGTTAAATTTTGGCTCTAAGGCTCTTGTTGATTAACCCTAAGAGATATTTAATTTTACAACTTTTTTAGAGTTAATCAACGAGCGTCCTATAGTCAAAATTTAAATATGACCATTCAGGATAAAATGATCAGAAAACTATAATCTTTCTACTGGTTCAAATGGATTGAAATTTGGAACACTTAATTTTTCAACCTCTTTATATTTTTAAAATTACCACAAAAATATAATTTTTCCGTTTTACATTATTTCACCATCAATATTAGGCTCGTTTGATAGGTTTCGTTGAGTAGATTTCAAAAATATAAAATTTATTTTTAAAAAATATGTGAAAAAAAAGTTATTAGTATTTATAATTTTATAAAAATATAAAATAAGAGAGAGAGAAATGCAGAGAGAGAGAGAGAGAGAAAGGGTAAAACTGGGAAATGAAAGGGTCCGGTGTCAGACCCCCCCTGACACGGGGGGGGCGATTAACACATCCCCAAATTTAAAGCTATGGTTCACGTCGGCGCCGAATTGTCCGGTACTCACGAAAAAAGCTCAACAAGTGACTTGACTATCCCGAATCTTCTTTTCCTTATTTTCCTCGCCCCTTATATAACCGGGTTTTATTAGACTCCGTGTAATTTTAGGATCCGAAAAATGAAATCGGTTCCCGGCGCACTCGAACGATCATCTCCAACAATGCTCTGATGTCTAGGTTAACGAGATTAGGATCCTTGGATCTCGAGGGGTAGATAAGACCATCTGCAATGTAATAATTAAAATTTGTCACCTCAATTTTTTATTATTCATTTAGAGGATTGCAGAAGTTAGCAATGTGAAATTTCATATTATTATTTTTGATTATTCAAATGTCCAAATTTGATTACTGGTTAGAAGGTTGTTAATTTGATTATTACAATGTGAACACTTTTTTAAACATTCATTGCTAACTTTAACAATATTTTGATTTTGATTATTACATTATGAATGCTTTAAGGATGACAACTGTTTGATGAGCCCCTCGTGTGGGGGTGATTTTATAGACGTTTTACGAAAATCATATTGGGACTAAGGTGATGGGATTAGTAGTGAAGTGGGATTAGAATTGGTAACGAGATGAGATTAATAAGTTGTATGTTTGTATTGCATTGGATTAAAAGATGGGATTGGATTAATAGTACCAACCTCATGTTTGTTTGCAAATGTTAGGATGGATTTCAAAAAATGAATTGACAATTTTGTCCTTGGCATTCAAAACTTTTTTTTTTTTTGAACAGATTCAAAACTTTTTTTAGCTGGGCTCCATTTGTCATGGACAATTACAATTTCCACTTTGATTTTCCGGTAGCAATTTCCCACAGAAATTTCGTGTAGAAAACAAGGATAGTTTTGTACTTTTGCAATAGCAAGGTTGGGATGGGATTGGGAATACGAAGTCCCACTTGGTATTACTAATACCCCCAATTTGGGGTCTTAATAGTCCGATCAGACTATGAATCCGAACCAATTTTGGAAACTAAACGCAGTATTGTTAATACCTTCGTCTTAGTAATCCAATTCCATCCCCTAAGAGCTTTATCTAAGAACTTTATCAAATGGGGCCTTAGATCTCGAGCTGTAGATAAGGATGGCACCAGTTTGATCCAATGGCCTTAGCTTTCCCAATCTTTTTAGAACTCCGAATACCCGTAGGCCTTGGATTGTTGGTGGCTATCCCCGTGGACATAAACTCGTCCTCAGATAGGAGGCGGTCGCAAGGAGCCCTGCCCGCTAAGGACCCTTTTGGCTCCGCCCCTGATTTAAATCAGAGAGAGAAGCAACACAGAAACTCATCCAAGAACAACTGTTCCTCTTTGACAAAAATCAGAGCGAACTGATACAATAGGTTCTGGAAAAAAGGGATACAATAAAGTCCGTTCTATGTCCTGCACACACACCACACGCTAGTACAAACCGGTGTACTGCAAAAATACGAGCTTCACCTGGTTTGGTTTCGGTAAAACAACCCAAGGCTGTTAATATGTCCATCAGATCAGACAAGACGATTGGACGGCCAAGTTGATCACGTCTCAGAATGCCTTGTACTTCTTCGCTCCAAAAGTATTTACAACTATTTACAAGAAAAGGATTTCGGCTAAGTGCAATTGAGATCACTTGATGTTCATGGCCGCTGACATGGCACGAAGCTCCTTTGCAATTTCTGAGAACGCTGGTCTAGAGTCCGGATCGGGTGACCAACACCTCTCCATCAATGATCTCCATGCTGGGTCACACCAACTTGGAATTTCAGGGCGCAGATCGCCTTTGATTATACCGGCTGAAACCACCTCAACGAGGAAACATCAGACAATTGCAAATATTGAGCACATTGTTTATTCATGAACTTATTCTGAAGATTGAGTGTGGGGACAAATAGTGATCACTTCTTTTATAACTCAATTAAGTGGCAAGACTACCAAGGATAATTTCAATGCCACCGTGCATTAACTAACTATATCAAGAGTGTCTCCCATCATCGACTTTCTATCACGCATGTCAACATGAAAGATTACCTATTATTTCCTCTGATCGCATATTTCCATAAGGTTCTTCCCCTGTCAAAAGCTCCCACATGATTATTCCAAATGAGTACACATCCACCTGAACTTGAGCACCAGCGAAATTGTAAGAGGAAGCAAATGACAAGTACAAAAACTGGGAATAATTCATGATATTTGAAGATGATCAAATTACCTTATCTGTAACCATATTTTTCTGAAAGTTCAATAGTTCTGGAGCCATCCATGGTATAGTTCCTCGAACTCCACCAGAGACCAGTGTCCTCTGCTTAACTTTTGATAAACCAAAGTCACCAATCTGACCAGGAACCAAGTGAACGTTCAAAAGATTGTCGTACAGTAAACCATTTACGATGAAGAAGTTGGCATCAGTTTTGTGAAGCACCAACAAAAAGAAGAGATCAAACAGAAAGAAATCCCAATTTAACTGCAAGAATAAGTCTACGATGGTACCTTGCACACCGGCCGCTGAGGATCCCTCATATTCACAAGCAAGTTGTGTGACTTCAAATCAAAGTGAACGACATTCTTCTCATGCAGGTATTCCATACCAAAGGCCGCATCCATGGCTATAATCAATCTTTTTCGTCGATCAATAGTTCTGCAAATTTTAAGCACAGTTTCAGTGAAAAGTGGGAACACACACCAATATCATACATATCAAGAGTGGGATGTATGAAAAGCCTAGCAAGAGTAAGCTACGGTTTTTTCTTTTTCTTGGTAACTAACTAGCTAGGATATTTTACCGAGTAATAGTCCGTGATACCTTTCAGGAAAAAAAAAACAGCCTGCTATACAGGAAGAATCTTACAACTTGCTATTTAAGTTGTGAAGGACAGAACACAGTTTCTGTAGTGAGTATGCCTGGTTCTAAAGGCTCACAAATATCTTCACATTTGAAACCTAGCAGAAATAAAGATTATTGACTCTGATTCCTTAGTATGTCCTTTGGCCTTGACATAGTACTGTAACAGAAACAAAAACTATAACTTGTGGTATAGTGTCAGAAGAGTGCAAGTGTGCAACAACAACAACAACAGAAACCATGTAGTCCCCAATCATTGGGGGTATGGGCGGGGGAGGATTGGAAATAGACCTAACCTTTGGCTATTTGCCAAAGTGGCTGCACAAAAGGAAAATAACTTAGAAAAGAAAATACCTAAAGAAATAAAGTCTACTAAAAACTTGGCTCTTTATGTTACCAAAATAACTTTGAAAATGACAGACCTATCTTTCCTCCGCAACACTTGTCTAAGGGACCCGTTCACCATGTACTCTGTCACTGCAGCCAAATTTGTGACAGGTCCATCTGTAACTACACCATACAACACCATGACATGGGGATGGTGAAGTTGTCCAAGTATGTGAGCTTCCTTCCAGAAGTCTGCAACCTGCTCACAACCGAAAAGAAATTTGAAAATCACTGGCAATCATGCAGGCATCTATTTTGCAATTCAAACTGAAGGCCACAAATTTAACAGGGAATTAAATCCCAAAATTAATTTCATGAGGATGTTTGATAATGAATGTGCTTAAACACATGCTGCGGAAAGTCTTTGTCGACAAAGCAAGGTCTAAGTACTTCCCGACCACTAGTTACACCAATACAGATGAACCATAAATCCGTCATGCAGGCATCTATTTTGCAATTCAAACTGAAGGCCACAGATTTAACAGGGAATTAAATCGCAAAATTAATTTAAAGTGGATGTTTGATAATGAATGTGCTTAAACATATGCTGTAGAAAGTCCTTGTCGACAAAGCAAGGTCTAAGTACTTCCCGACCATTAGTTACACCAACATAGATGAACTATAAATCGGTCCAACAAAAACCAGCAAAGCAGCAAAGTATCAGTGATAACCAATCTGATAATTTGATAATTTTATGGGTTCGTACATCAAAACCAGCAAAGTATCAGTGATTACCAATCTGTCTTGGTCTGGTGCACCTTCAGCAAAGCAGCTGGGCTTAAACTTTTTGATGGCAACATCACACCCCTTCCATTTTCCGTGGAATACAGACCCATATGTACCAGATCCGAGTTCCTTAATATACTCGAGGTCAGAATTTTTTATAGTCTGCAGGAAACAACAAAAAGATTCAAGCCAGTAAAAAAACAACAAAAAGATTCAGCCAAAAGAAGCACTTCCGCTCAAATACAGCTCAAGGCTGAATTGTTTATTGTTGAGAATTACCTGCAGAAGGTCACCAGGGATGCTTCTGTTTCCCTTGGAGCAATTACGATATTCTCCAATGTCAGCCTGCTAGAAAATAGTCATTAGTTTGTCAAAGAAATGGTTAATGAAGGCCATTGTCATTGTTGTTCCTTCCCCTGATTCAAAAATCAGACACATAATTATTTTAGGCTATAAGCCTATACCTGTTTGTCAACGCTTAGATTGGATGGATGGTCCTGCTGCATCTTTTCTTCTTGTTCATCCACTTTTTCCAATTTGGCAGCGTTGTTAAGAAAAGAATCCAATGAAACTCCATTAGAGTCAACTTGGGGGCGTGAAGTAAGGAGTTCTTCGACCATGAGATCTACATGCTTTGAGTGAGGCTTCACCACGGCTTCAGAAACATCATTGCTACTGGGAGAAGTACAGGCTGTTGGTTCAACTTCTTTGGAAGAAGATAAGGAGAGATTACGCAGAGAAGCATCCACCACAGAGGCAAGTCCACCTGGCATAACATGATCACCGTTACAATGTTTGCTAAATGGATTAACCATCGATTCTATATTGGACAGCTCACTTTCAAATCCCGATTCTGTTCCATTTCCAAAACCCAAAGTGTTCGGAGAACCACAGATGTCAATAGTTACCATTGGCTCCGCCATCTCTGATTCCTTTTCGAAATCAATACAGCTCGATTGGCTACTTGGAACCCATGTAAAATTTTGGCATGGAACTACATGTTTCTCACCAATGGAACCAGTTAACAGATCTTCCTGAGGATCCATAGCCCTTGTGCTTGTAAAGAGGTTATTGGTAACAATAGGAGGCAAGAGAGATTTGCCAATCCTCCCAGTTGATACACCATTGTGAGCAAATTGAAGTGGCTTAGGATTTCGCTGTTGTAGTTGTTGAACTCCAAGACCACTCTTGGTAGTGAAGTTTTCTTTATTGGTGCAAGGTTGATCAAACGAGTATGTTTGGTCATTTAGGCCAGAATCCAAGGTATGTAGATGGTAACCTGACCACGGCTTCCACAAGCTTGGATAAAACAACCTCATAGCCTGCCCTTGTTTTGAAATGCTGGAACTTGACCTAAGTCCAAGGTAGAATTTTCTAACCCAGGGCCGTCCTTCCCATCTAAGATTCCGATGGTTCCCCATCTCCATGACACTATTCCGGTGGTTCCGCAAGTAGTATGACGAACTCCTATAGCTTCTAAAATCAGCTGGTGGGACCTGATGGTTGCGCGTCCCACCATGAAGCCTAGCCCATATCCTCTCACTTCCAATCAACTGATTCCTGCAAGAAACTGGAGGGAAGCAAATGTTTACCATATCAGAATTGGCAGACAACGGCGTTTTGTTCCCCCCATCCAAAACCCTCCGTGAATCCATCAAATCCATCTTGGAATCGCATGAATGCTTCTGGCACCGTGTGACAAACTGGCTGTAACCTCCGTTGCTCGAAATTGGACCAGACCTATTCACCGAGCACTGCGTAAAACCATTTGGTTCCACACAAGGGTTTCCATCCCTTGGATTCAAGGGATGCGAATAAGACTCCGGGACGCAGTTCTCACCCAAATTTTCACTTCTTTGAAAGTGCGTATTCCAAAATCCGTATTCTAACACGTTTGACCTATAAGGGCTGCCACCAGATTTGAACTCTCTTGCCTCATGGCTCAAACTGCCTTGTGGCAAATAAATTTGACTATGATTTTGCTTTTCACATGTAAGCTTTACCTCATTTTGATCAAAACCTAACCCTAAACCCTTGTCAAAACCCCGAATTCGACCCGATTCCATCAGTACCACCTTTGTCCAAAAATCATCACTAACACCTGTAACTGATTTCTTAACTTCATTATTACAATCAAACTGATCACTACCATAACCACTCACAGAATCAACACCAAACACATGATAATCACTTTCCAAAAACAACCCAGACCCATTACGCATATTCTCAAAACTACCCAATTTCCCTATCCTATGACCAAACCCATTACCATTATTACAAACATAAATCCATATCCTAGCGGGCTTACCGAGGAACTCAAGCTTCTCATACTCGCTGAACATGCACGAAACGTCGTCGTCCGACTCGATCGGGAGCAGGGGCGCCACGTAGTCCTTGCATGGGAGTTGCAAGTGCTTGAGAGAGAAACAGAGAGAGAGGCCGTTGTTAGGGTTTTGAACGAGGGGTAGATCCGAAAGCTTCGACCTGAGCTTTGAAAACCCGATGGTCCGGTCCACGGTTATGATCCGGGTCTCGCCGCCGGTGTACCGGAGGTTTTCCGACGGGGGTGGGCGGCGGTGGAATGCGCCGTTGAAGCTGCAGACCAGCTTGAGTTTCTTGGGCGTGGTGGGTTTTCTGCGACGGGAGAGGGAGTCTTTCATGGCGATTTAGAGAGAGAGAGAGAGAGAGAGAGAGAGAGAGAACAATGTGGAACTGTATGCAGCAGTGGCTGCGTTGAGGGTATATATAGTTGTTGAGGTGGGAGAGGACAGCGAATTGGGAATTGGGGCTTCAGGATGTTGTTATTTACGTGGGTAGGCCTCTGGCCCAGGTGTTTTTTGCTTTTAAGATTTTTTAGACTTGAGAATTGATATTCACACCTCTTTTTTTTATAAAAATTCACACTTTTTTTTAGTCTTTTAGCAAAAAAAAAAAAAAATACACACATTTTCAATACTAAAAATTAAAAAAGGAGTGTGAATATCAATTTTCTTAAATTTCAGTCTTGATAAATGAAACGACCGGTGATGTGATGCAATATTTAAATGAAATTGATTTTGTCACTACTCTTTTCTCACAAAACAACTAACAAAGATACAAAGTGGAGTGGTAACATCAATCCTCTATTTAAAACTAAAAATAAGATCGAAAATGATTTTCACACCGCCTTTTTACAATTCACACTCCCTTTTTTGTTTTATCCACGTGAATTTACAATGTTGTTTTTTAATGGGTGAAAAAGTATATTAAAAAAGTTAACATAATAAATTCATGTGGATGAATACAAAAAGAGAGTGTGAATTGTAAAAAATGCAGTGTGAAAATCAATTCCCATATAAGATACTCCCTTCATCCCATAAGGGTCAGATATCAATAAAGACTTGGTTGATCGCATCTAAGAAGAAAAATAAGTAATTAAAATCTTATGCCGTATGTCAATTTTTCTTGGAACACATAATATATGAGTATTGAAAACCGAATGTTAATAAACTTGATTTTTTGCATGAACGATAAGCACCTTGTAATACAACTTTCGGATCATTTTTATGCGACCGTGGTAAATCTTATTAGTTTGCATTACATGAAAGAGAATCATCACATCATGGAAGCGCAGTTAGGTCATGTGCGGAATCTGATGGACGTGCAAGCAAGCTAGTGTTTCTCATGACATGAAGGCGCGCTCTCTCTCTCTCTCCTAAGTACTGCACGATCCATGCAACAAGCTACTTCCTCCAT
>BPLS01000710.1:318059-336344 GCA_019656275.1 Rhododendron kiyosumense
AAATTTCAAACCTTTTTCCCTTCAAATAATGCATGGGGAATCATAGAAAGGGTGACATTATTGGGTTTTTGCATGGGAGCTTTTTTGTGCATGCACCAATCCACAACTTTAAAATCCCCCCCCCCCCCCCCCCCTCCCCACAGAACCATTTTCCCTGGCTAGAAAAGGAGAGTTAAGGAATATTAAACATGTTTCGATTGATTGCTACTGCAAAACATTTTACAGAAAACTGGTTCCGCGCTTTATCGGTTTTTCAATCTTGATTTTATGGATGCTTTTCAGATATTTCTACGTACTTTTGAAAAATGCCAAATAAATCAGAAGCTCATATAAACATGAAAAAAGAACATCCAGCGGGACCCATCTTAAGGCCTTGACAAGTATATAAACCATCCCAACCCAAACACTAATATCACCAATATTTCCTCAAGCTATTTCTTCTCTCCGCTGCGGCTTAATTAGCAGATCTACCATTTACTATTCATTTCTTCATCTTCTCTTGAGGTGAGCCACTCTCTCTCTCTACTTTTTTTCCGTTTCTAATAGAATTTAGATGTCCGGATCAGATTAGCGCACTCCTCTCTCTCTCTTTACTTGGTTGCTTCGTTTATGGATTTTCACTATTTAAATATTACTCCTAAATAACTGTTGTATTTTCCTTGTGTTAATCTTTTCAGACATAGACAAAATGAGCATAGGAGGAGGAGATTGGATGTGCAGTGCATGCCAACACATGAATTTCAAGAAGAGGGATTCATGCCAAAAATGCAGGAGCCCAAAGTTTGGCGGCGGGCCGGACATGTCCTCGTACGGAGTAAACAGGACGGAAATCTTGGCCGGGGACTGGTACTGCAATGCCATGAATTGTGGGGCTCACAACTACGCAAGCAGGACCAGCTGCTACAAGTGTGGTGCATACGGCGGAGGCATGGTGGCCGGAGGTGATGGAAGTGGCCTCCCCGGATGGAAATCCGGTGACTGGATTTGCACTAGGTTAGTTCACATAACTTTTGCCCATGAATGTTGAGATAAACCGAACGGATTCTACCATAACTCGTTCCGGCCAAGATAAAGAAAATCATACACTAATTAAGATAAGATGGTATTGGGATATAAAGCAAGTAATGTAGCATTTTGGTTTCTGTTCCTTGTCTAATTTGAGTGTGTTTTGGATATGGTCAGATATGGATGTGGCGTGCACAACTATGCTTGTAGGGCGGAATGTTTCAAATGCAATACTCCTAGGAATTAATTCTGGTAAGCAAATTTCTTAGTTATTTTTGGTTTATTTTTCACCTAAAATTGTCCTCTCAACAATTTTTATTTATTTTTTCTTCAGGTGGTCCATTTTAAGGAGTGTGGATCAATGTGGATCAAGAAAGACTATTCAGCGGTTTATTGAGTTCAGTTCAGTCGTTCTGTTTTTCTTTTCTTCCTTTCTCTCAATTTCATGAGAATAGCTATTAATTATTAACCCCCAAGAAGGGTTTAAGACTTCATTTTTATGTTGCAAAGTGTACTGGCACAAGAAGCATGAGTTTCCAGAATTACCCTCTTGTTTGAAATGAAATGATTACCTAATGCGCTCTTTCCTTCTACTTTTGCGTTTGATTTTGAATATGGGATGAAGGGCAAAAAGGAAATAGATCGGTTTTTTTTTCTTCTCGATGAGTCAAAAGAGATAAGGATTGCGGGACATCCAAAAAATAAAAGATAGACCAAAATTTTAGAACGAATGGAGTACATGTAAATTTTATAGAGCAATTTGAAACCAGTTAAACCAAATGGGCTCCACTCGATTGTTTTAACGAACCAAAATTGATCCCTTTTTTTTTTTTTTTGGCGTTCAAATAAACACGACCGAGGACCACAACTTGCAATTTTATTCAACCAATGCAAATGAAACACTGCCAGAACCTTGGAAAAATTGGATATACTATGAGATTCAAAAAGATCTCTGTAGTTCATTTTTGAAAAAGGCCTTGTTTGGGGGCAGTAAAAACTCCTCCCCTTTTCCTTTAAGCATCAAATCCATAAAAAAAACACAAATAATGTTGCAGATAAGAACCTGATGCCCTGCTTTATGAGCACATATTTATGCAATGCCAAGATCGGTCCGCGGATGCTGTCGAGCAGCTCCCTGTCAAGCGGGTGTTGAGTGGCCAATCCCGCCGTTCATCTCATCTTAGATTGAATCTGAGCGCATACAAATCCGAACCATCCATTGCCCTATTAAGATTCGAGTCATCAATTGTCAAGATGAGCGGTCGGATCGGCCGCTCTGCACCAATCTACAAGAAGATACTTGGCAGCATCTCCCATTCCTCGTCTGAGATGTCTAAAAGTTGACTTTTTGATGATCTTTCTTCTCTATTTTTTTTTATTTTTGAAAGGCAGAAAGTTTTATTACAGTAATTATTAAAATGGTTACAATGACAATGTCGTTCTCCTTGATCTTTCTTCTCTAAAACAAGCTAAAAACACACAAATCATTTTTGAACATCCGAAGAGATTTTCGATCTCCATGCTCCATACCGGCTAATACCTCTGGGCTTTCCAGCCTCGGTCCATATTTCATGGAGTTAAAAGAAAAAATTGCTTCTTGTGTGGACTCGCTTTCGGTTTTTTTAGGGATGGCAACCAAACCAACGTAAATCGGTATTTTTTAGAAAATTAAAAAGTTATCTATTTTGGATAGACCAAAAACATTTCGAGTACTTTTGCTATCCTTTGAAACTGAGGAATTTCACCATGATAACTTTAAAAAAAAAAAAACGTCCCTCGTGAAAAATTGAGTAAAACGTTACTATAACTTGGGCGACAAAAAGGAAATAACAATAATTGAAATCGTATGATTCCACGGTACAACTTGGCCAATATTCAAAAATGTGACGGAGGTTTTTGGATAATGTGTAGAGAAAAATAGAGAGATATGTGAAAATGATAATTAATTTTTTTTATTGAGAACCGTGCACAAGAAACGAAATTGAGAAGCAAACACACACAGCAACAGTTTGCCCAAACGTATGAAGACTTTTATGAAAGGTACGTATTACCCAAGAGCAAAAATGGGCCCAAACTTACGAAGCCTTCTATAAAAAGAGTGATTATTTAGTGCTTCTGGAGCACCGAGACCGCCACTTGAGTGCTTTAGGAGCACTTCATAATTTTGATAAAAACTAAAAAGCTTTTTTAATTGGAGAATGACAATTGTTTGACATACTCCCTCTAACCCATTTTGATAGTTTCATATTTTATTTTGGGACGTCTCATAACACATATTCACTTTTCAAAATCAACCAAAGAAATTTAGTAAAATTTCATTATCCTTACGTTTAGGCCATGTTTGATAAGTGTGTTGGATTAGATAGAATTAGTAAGGAGATGGGATTGGTAAGGAGATGGGATTAGTAATACCGAGTCTAATCCCAAGTGGGTGTTTGATTGTGTTAGGATTAAATCATGGGATTGTGATTACCAATCCCAATTCCTTGTTTGATTGGAATACCATGGGATAGGATTACAAATTGCATTTCCAATTATACCCATAGATGAAAACATGGTCTATTGAATTGCATGAAAGAAAAAAAAAAGCGGATTGTATTTTCCAATCATTTTTAGACAATTTGCATTTTTTCATCCAATCAATTTCCAGATTCTTATTTGGACAAATATCCATGCATTATTGTGACATATATTTGGAATAAAGCAACCATATATTTTTTATTCGTGTCCCTTAAAAGGAGGAAAACGAAAAAACAAAACAGATAACATCTTATTAATTATACTCTCAAATAAATCTAATTATTTATTTGCGATCCTATGGAACAGAAGCATGATTATGAAAGGCCTAGAGACAAAATTTAATTATATTTATTTAGAATAATATTTTCTGAATAATAAGATCTTCGCATTGATTCAAATGGATTAAAAATTGAAAAACTTAATTTTTTAATCATATTTCTTAATATATAAACAGTTTAAAACAATTAAGTGCTCAAATTTTCAATCTGTTTGAACTAGTGCAAAAATATTATTATTCTAATTATATTATTCTGAAGGGTTATAATAAATTTTTGTCTCTAGGGCTCTCATAATTGATTATCTTATTTTTATTTAGAATCTTGTGAAGCAGAAACATTATTATGAGAGTTCTAAAGACAAAAGTTAATTATGACCCCTTAAAATAATATGATAAGAATAATAAGATCTTTGCACTTGTTCAAATGGAATGAAAATTTGAACACTTAATTTTTTTTAGACTGTTTATATGTTAAAAAAATAGTTAAAAAAATTAAATGCTCCAATTTTTAATTCGTTTGAATCAGTGCGAAGATCTTATTATTTTGACCATATTATTCAAAAAAGACATAATTAAATTTTGTTTCTAAGACTCTCATAATTACGTTTTTACTCCATAAGATCACAAATAAAGAAGTTACGAGGTTTTTTTTTTTAATTCCAAAACGATATCGTTCCTAGGCTGGGTAGGGACTGCTATGCCATGGAGGCAGCATGGCCCCTGCGTCCACAAAATATAGGTAGCGTATTAGGGATTTGGACAGGTAAGTGAAGTGTGTAATGGAGGATATTATTGGTATTAAGTTGACATACCATGGGCAAGATGGTCATTTTTTAGGAGATAGCTTGGGATAGGATTCATAATACCATGTACCCCATGGTATTACTAATCCCATGAAAAAGGGGGATTGCTAATCCCATCTTCTAGTTAATCCTATCCCATTTTTTGCAACCAAACAAAGAGTTAGGAAGACTATAGGATTAGCAATCCTATCCCAAGTCCTAACACACTTATCAAACATGGCCTTAGATTGTAATACTACTCCCTACTTCAATCAAATCACTTTTTGAGGGCCTAATAAAAAATTTAAACACATATTGATGTAATTATTATGCATCAAAATGGGACGAATGAAATACTCCTACATATTATCAACTTCTTAGTGGGCGCTGATAACATGACCCTTCTTATTTTTAGCGTAATTGAAATGAAAAAGAGACACAACTCACACATGCATCTACACACAAATCCTAATACAGAAGTACGTAAAGTCGTTGATTTTGTTTGGATCAAACATCCGTCCTAGGCATCCTTCTGCATTGAACAACTCGAAATCTTGAAGACAAGAAAAAAGTTTGGGCTGTCACCGTATATTCATGTGGGGCTTATAATTAATGTATGACCTCACGTAAATTTGTGATAGAAGAGAGCATAAGATACTATGTGACGGTACACGATGATTTGTGAAAGTGTTTCAAGTAGTAAAAAATTTATAGATTATTATAAAAATTGATTTCTACACTCTCTTTTTTATCATATACACTCCATTTTTGTCCTTATTTATGTGAATTTACCTTTTTACCCTTTCATAAGTTTACTTTTACACACATTAAGTGGTAATAGAGTAAATTCACACCAAATAAAAACAAAAAGGGAGTGTATATGATAAAAAAATGGAGTGTAAAAATCAATTTTCATTTTTATTTGTGGTTGAAAAGTTGTTAAGTATTTCCGTTAGTGAAAAAGTTTTTAAAAAAATGTCAAAATTGTTTCTGGTAGTGAAAAAGTTTTTGAGAAATCAATTTGTTTCCAGTCGTAAAAAAGTTTTTGCTAAGTTATGTGAGTGAAAAAATTATTGAGTTGGTAAAAATTTTATTGTTTGTGAAAACCAATTGATAAAAGGCGTCAAAATTAGTATTTTTTATAAGTGAAAATGAGAGGATAAAATACTAAAATGAATATTCTCCGTAGAAATGAGTCGCGCGCCCCACTAAGTCCATATGTCATCTCAAAGGCCCCCAAAATTCTCCTGAGTCACCACCAAACTTTTCCGTCCGTCACCTTTCTTCAACAAACCTCCCAATTAAACCAATGGAAAAATCAACGCCATGCTCTTCCTCTTCTCTCCTTCAACCACCTCCTCCCTCATTTCTCTCTCTAAATCTCTCTCTCTCTCTCCAAACCCTAAAAAATTTCTACACTCTCATTTTTACTATATATACACTCATTTTTTGTCCTTATTCATGTGATTTACCTTTTTACCCTTTCAACACTCTCCCTTGTGAAGTGTTTTAAGTAGTGAAAATTTTGTAGATTTTTATGAAAATTGATTTCTATCCTCTCATTTTTACTATATACACTTCCTCTTTTTTTTTGTCCTTATTTAGGTGAATTTACTTTTTAACCATTTCAAAAGTTCACTTTTACATACATTAAGGGCCAATAGAGTAGATTCACACCAAATAAAAACAAAAGAGGGAGTGTATATGATAAAAAATAGAGTGTAGAAATCAATTTCCATTTTTATTTGTTGTTGAAAAGTTGTTAGGTATTTCTATTAGTGAAAAAGTTTTTAAGAAATGTCAAAATTGTTTCTAGTATTGAAAATTTTTTTGCTAAGTTATGTGAGTGAAAAAATTGTTGCGTTGGTAAAAAAAAATTTGTTAGTGGAAACCAATTGATAAAATGCGTTAAAATTAGTGGGTTTTTTTTAGTGAAAATGAGATGATAAATTACTAAAATGGATATTCTCCAAAGAAAAATGAGTCGCGGGCCCCACTTAGTCCATATGTCATCTCAAAGGCCCCAAAGCCTCCTGAGTCACCACCAAACATTTCCGTCCGTCACCTTTCTTCAACAAACTTCCCAATTAAACCAATGGAAAAATCAGAGCCATGCTCTTCCTCCTCTCTCCTTCAACCACCTCCTACTCACTCATTTCTCTATCTAAATCTCTCTCTCTCCAAACCCTAAAAAATTTCCACCCCCTCTCCCTCCTCTCCACCATGTCCATAAACATGACCACCCATGCCTTTGCAGGAAACCACACAAGATCCAAAACCCCAAAATCGATTTCACCCTTTTCACATACCTCAGCCCTTCAAAGCCTTAAATCCATTCTTTTAGGGCACACCCATGAACCACCTTCCCCTGATTTTAAAGTTCTGCCCTTTAGGAAGGGCAGGCCCTTGGCCGGTTCGACGGGCGATCCGGGGCCGAAGTGGCATCTGGGTTGGCTGAGTTTGGGCGATTATAAAAGCGTTTTTGAAAAATTTGAGGTTAATTTGAGTGAAGAGTCGTTGGTTTACTTGGGTTCAAAACCGGAGGAGGATGTGGTTTATTGGGGAATTGATGTTTCTGAGGCTAATAGTTTGGTTAATGAATTGGGAAGTAGAGGGTTGTGCTTTGTTGAGCTGAGGACTCTGATGGTCGCCACTGATTGGGGTGATGATCGAGCAATGGGTGAGCTAGCTGTTGCTGGCCATGTAAGTCTTGATTGCTAGTCCAGTTTGATTTTAGATCGGTGTTTTGTTCTCTATATGAATGACTTGAAGTTCATTTTTGCCCAACCTTACAATTTGTTGCATTTGGTGGCAAAAATAAGAGGAGGCATCAATTACAATTCACTGTTTGTTTTTTGAACTGATTGTGATCTCCATGTGGACCTTGAATGGCGAAAATAACCTCACTAAATTTCTTTATGCCCCCAAAACAACTGGGCCAGCAGGATTATTTCTCCTCTATAATGGTCTTGCTGAGTTGATTGGTGGTTTTTGGGCTCTTTAAGTGAAATGCAACTCTTCGCTACCAAGAAGCTGTATGTTGGTTGATGTCAAACTCGTAAACTGTGTTGAACATGTTTGTTTAGAGTGAAGAATCTCGAGAGTGTTTAATTTTTCTAGTTAATTTTGTGAGTGGCATTATAGGGGTATCTTGATGTCCGGGGATTGGTGGCTGTTAGAGCTTGTCCCACATTGCCAATTGGTTTTAAGTTTGGATGCTTTAACATGGTATCAAAGCTAGGCTTTTGGAGGCGTTTGGACTAGACTCTATGTCGTTGATAGTTGGTTCCCCATAGTTTGTCGTAGATGGTTGATTGTTGTCATATGTGTTGAATCGTTTGTTTACCTCACCACGTGCGAGTCGTGACTCGCACGTGCGAGGAGTGTTAGAGCTTGTCGGTGGCCGTTGGATGGTTTAACAGTGCCAACAATCAGATATGACTTGTGTTCCTAGTCTTCTACTCATCGGCCAAACAACATTTTGGACAAATATGATGGAAGATTAATACTGCATGTAAAACTAGTGCAATTAGCATTAACTTTTAAAAATTGCACAACATGACACTCAATATACCTTTCTTTCTCTAACCTATCTAGAGTCAAGACGGTCAAGATTTTCATATCACCGTGTTAGAAGAAAGAAAATGTACACAGATCATTTGTTTACCAAAAAAAAAAAGAGGAACTTCTTAATGAGCTGCATGGGGTGGTAATGTTATGCTATGTATTTACTTTATTGAAACTCCCCAAAGAAAGTGATTTTGCCTATCATACCTTTTGGTATCCCCTCACCTTGCACTTTCTTTCCCTCACCCTTGATTCCTAGCCCGTGTCATGAAAATGTGGTATTGCGTTTGTCTTCAACATTTTATTTGGAAAATTAGGAAATTTGATGAACCTTCTCAATGAAATTTCAGAATTTCGATTTAATTTGATTCCAATCCAGTTTTGAGGCTAGTTGATTATTATTTGCAGATGATGGAGTCTTAAAAGTCCATTAGCCTTCAAGTATCACATTCTTCTCTTTTGCAAACCTTTTCTGTGTGTGTGCGTGTCCTAAAAAATATCTGGATTTGCTGGGGAAATTTTTTTCTTTTTGGAGATGTGGGTATTGCTCTTCATGGAATCTTTTCTATTCTTTCTCGTGATGTTCTCAAATTTGTACCTGTATAGTGGTTCTATTGCACCCTCTTCTATTCCGCATCTTGTTGATGGTTTGACATTAATCAGGCTAGGGCATTGCTAGAATGGCATAACCTATCACGTTTTTGTGGACATTGTGGAGCGAAAACAGTGCCCAAGGAAGCTGGGAGACGGAAGCAGTGCTCAAACGAGTTATGCAAGAAGAGAATTTATCCTCGAGTTGATCCAGTTGGTGATTCTTATTTTTTTCCTTACTGTCCTTTGACATTATTTCATAATGAAAGTGGTTGATGTTATGGCTATCTTATAATCCAAGTACCTTTCCTACAGGTGGTTATTATGTTAGTGATTGACAGAAAGAATGACCGTGCACTTTTAAGTAGACAGTCAAGGTTTGTGCCTCGCATGTGGAGCTGCCTTGCTGGTTTTATAGAGGTACATTTGTCACCGACTTATGGACTTATGTTTTGAGACAAACCTTTTGAAAGCGAGATGCCTTGTGTCATTATGTTCTGTTTTTAGCGAAGTTTTTTGAGTCAAGTAATTGGGGAGCAGTAGTTTGATGCTCATATTTTCCAGTGATACATGGTACTTGTGTATAAGATTAAAAGGTTAGTGAATATATCATTATTCTACTAAAAATATTATCTGATTGTTGTACTCAGGTTCTCTATTTTGTTTTTGTCTGTCGGGTTTATTTATCTTACATTAGAAGTGTCCATAAGCTGAAACCTTTGATTCTTCTTAGCCTGGAGAAAGCTTGGAAGAGGCGGTGAAGAGGGAAACTTGGGAGGAGACTGGCATTGAAGTTGGAGAAGTTATCTATCACAGTTCACAGCCGTGGCCTGGTATTGTTTTCACCCTACGCTTCACTGTGATCTGGATTTTGTTTCAGTATGTATGCTTCATTAAGTGTTTTTCTTTTGATTTGCATATTCCTACTATAATACAGTTCAAGGAAAATGGAGGATATCAAAGGAATGTTATAAATGTTTGTTGCATAATTAAAACATGACATGGATTATGTAACCTTCAGAACTCTGATAAGAACTGAGGCTCAACTTGGCTCTGCAAGTTCTCAGTGAATCACTAGCATTAAACAAGCTTTGTTTGAAGATAAACGGAAAATAAGAACTTTTTTTAGAAGAAAAATGACCTCATCTCAAGTTCGTTATTTCTTAACGAACACTAAAGTTCAGATTTGATTTGTGAACTGTTGGGTAGAAATTCTGCTTATTTGTCCATCATGCATATCTTTGACTTTGTTTGAGTTTCAGATAGTTTCAGAACTCTTGAAATGCTAGTGGCGTTTAAGGGGAATGATTGTGATTCCATACCACATTGGCACAGTCATTCCCTTTTGAAAACTTGTTTCTGTGCCCGCAATGTTTCCGTTTGTATAATGTTCTTTTGACTTGGTTTGTTCGCAGTTGGGCCCAGTAGCATGCCATGCCAACTGATGGTGGGATTCTTTGCATATGCTAAATCACTTGAAATAAACGTGGACAAGGAAGAGTTAGAAGGTACTTTGATGATTTGGAGAATATTTGTTCTTGATATTTGTTTTCGTCTCTGGCTGAGATGAACTGCAAGTTCCCAGTGATGCTCTTGTGCATTTTACCCTTCGGCAATAGATTTTATTTTCTCCCTATTCCAGGCTCTGTGGGATGGGAAAAGCGGATTTTACAACTCCACTAACCGACCCAAATAAGCACCTTAAGAAACTAGCATTGCGCTGAAAATTTTAGGCTACGAAGTCTACTAACCCGATTTGATTTTTCTAGATGCTGAGTGGCACAGTAGGGAAGATGTGAAGAAAGCCTTGGCGTTGGCCGAGTACAAAAAGGCACAAGTGACAGCAGCAGCCAAGGTAGATCAGATGTGCAAGGGAGTGGAGAAAGGGCAGTACAACTTAGCTACCGACTTCAATGTGGAAAGTGGGGAACTTGCTTCGATGTTCGTCCCGGGGCCCTTTGCAATTGCTCATCATCTCATCTCTGCCTGGGTTAATCAGGATGATGGGTTAAATGGTGTCGAAGCCCAAGTGAAGCAACTTAGTGGCTCTGTGTCAAATTTATAGTAGCAATCTGATAATGTGGCCTTGAATCCTTCTTGTTTCCTTTTTTTTAAAGGAGGGCAAGGGGTGGTTTTGCTGTATTTTGCAATCACCAGTAGTATATATCCTTTAATCCTCCAGAATGATGGAGCAACTCTCTCTCTCTCTCTCTCTCTCTCTCGTTAGGGCCATAAAGCTGGTAGGCCATGTTTATTCATTATTGTAATAAGTTTTTGGTGTTTTTGGACTGAATTCCTGAAATTGTGTTTTTGAGCTGAATTCCTGAAATAAGTAAATTGATGACAGATCAAAAGATGAGAGCTATGCACCCTTGATTGTTGTTTTGCCTATGTTGTATGATGTAAACTACAGTCTAGGGATGCGCCAATACTGTTGTAGCTGCACATTTCAACTTGTATGCCACGCCCCATTTTCCGGAAATAGCTGAGAAGCGTGTAAATTGATGAGATTCTCAACACTTGAATAATACATAAACTTCTTCGATAAACATACGTCCATTTATTCTTATCTTTCTAAACCTTACCAAACCAATTTATTCTTATCTTTCTGAACCTTACCAAACCAAAGACGTGGATGAAACGGATCTGACTCTGATACCATGCAGAAACCTTATGACCAACTCAATGCCAATTCTTGTATTACTGTACATATTTCTACCACATGTTTTCTGATTTTATTTCATAAGTTTGAACTTCCATTTACCTATCCAAAAAGTAAAGGTATCAACTCTTAGACCTATTATCCCAACAACCAATCAGAATACACAAGAGTGAATATGTATCTCTTTGAGTCTCTATAACTAATTCCTCTCAGCATGGTCTTTAATAAAATTTCTCTCTAATTATTACTCTAATTTTTCTATCTACTATCTCTTTTCACTCATTATTCCAACATCCTCACTCAAAATTCAAACCAAACAAAGTCATTTTGTAGTCCTCAAACAAAAATACACAATGTAATAGAGGGTGAATAGGTAATAGAAATAAAACATCTGGGGCCACGAAAGAATTACACAAAAAAATCAGACACTTCACTGCAAAACACCCAGACCTCAAAAATTACAAATGGAGGACCCCGTACCCCCACCCCGTGAACAGTAATAAACCCCAAAATGGAATTCTCTCTCTCTCTCTCTCTCTCTCTCTGCCTGCAATGTAACTGGTGAGTGATGATACGATCTCCCTTCGCCTCTCTCTCTATATTTTCGATACGCACGGGGCCTCTCTCCCTCTCTCTCTAAAAAATGGACGAAGAACTACAGAAGCGAAACACCGACTGCGTCTACTTCTTGGCTTCTCCCCTCACCTGCAAGAAGGTCCTTCTCGGCTTCCACGATTTTTTTGTTTTTCCTTTTCAAGTTGATTCAAATTGAATTTTTTTTTTTTTAATTAGTACGCTGTTCGTCTGTTCCAGCAATTATCTAGGGTTTTTGTTTTGTATATTGCAACGTATTATAGCGCGTAAGGATGTTTTCCGTATTGCAGTTTTCTTGTTTCGCCGTTGTTTTTTTTAAGGTTCTTTTTGGTGATCATAGATTTGCGATTTGGCGAAAATGCAGCTGTTTTATTTTGCTTTATTTTTTCGATTTATCTGATTAATGGCCGTTATATCGTGTCAATCAGTAAAAGGTACCAGAGAGAGATCCATGTACTCGGAAGAAACAACGACAATCTTGTTTGGTGCCAGTTTATATCTATGTAAATATACAATATTTTGTATCTTTAGGTTTTCAATGTAGATTTTGAGTTTCGTTCTTTAGTTTCCTTATGTGATTTAGGTTTCTTGTAAAACTTTGTCTTGAGTTAGTACTGCAGCGTTTCTATCATAACACAAATATCTATTTAGTGGAATACTGTAATATGATATATCATGGGGCTGCGCCATTTGCCTAACACAAATGGAAAAATTCTTACGCGTTGAGAAAACGATACATGGGTAAAATGCACTTTTGCTGTTTTCAACTAGAATAAGATCGGTTGACGTACGTCTGTATCCACATGTGGTATTAGGGAAAAAATTATTGGCCATACGGCTGTTTGTAATGGCTATGCATGTGTATTAAACTTGGTGAATTCAAGAGCTTTTATGTTGGTGAGGGGGTTGGATGTTTTAGTGAATCTTTACCTTTGCAGGGGATTGAATGTGAGTATCGACATAGTGAAATTGCGAGGCTCAACCCAAGAGATTGCTGGTACTGGTTAGCCGGGAGCTGTCTGAATCCTTCTTGTGCTTTTCGACACCCTGTAAGCTCTTATTACCTTTGGATTGTTATGTTCTCTTTAAATCTTGGTTGTGCTCTTCAGGATTAAATATGAGTCATGTCTCTTTGTCTTTGTCTTTGATTTGCAACATCGTGTGTGAGTTTTAACTGCCTATGGGAAGTGGTTCAGGTAGCTCAGATGGTTAGAGCAAAGGACTGAATTATTCCACTTCTAAGCAGGGGAAGGGTCCAACGACACATAGCCCGGAGCCACCCTATTTATCTAGAAACTTGTAAAATACAGCTAAACTATCTGTGTCCTATCAAATATTAGTTGTGGACACTGAACAGGATCCTTCGAAGATCCAGCAACAAGCTCAACATGATCACATGAGGCATTGAGGCATGACAGAAAAACTTCCTGAGCTTCATTGCGAGTCTGTGACCAACCTTAGGAGTCCACACTGGGACAGCCCTTACTGCATGATGCAAAAAGTTCCCAAACTACCCTTGGCCTAACCCACAGGCCCACTCTTAAGATTTAGATATCAGCTCATGCTACTCCAAACTTGCTGGCAAATTGGGCTATGCAAAAGAAGACGATTGACATGAATGCAACATCAATCCATCATGAAACCAATCCAAACTAAGCCATACAGCCCAATCAATTGTGGTCTACTACTAAACACCTGTTGTTAAGATGGCCTAAAAAGATGTGGTTCATGCCAAAAAAATGCCTCCTTGAAAGGAGCTTCTGATCTCTGAATTCGTTTCCATCCCAACTATGCCCATCCGAACAAGGATTTTTTAATAAGAAGCCACCTAAAACTGAGTCACTCGTAGAAGGTTTCCGCTAAAATCTGCAATCCTTTCTGATTGATGAGCACCGATGAAAAGAAAAGCCGCCATGGATGTCAATTCCAAATCCAGCTAATGTCTCCTATACACGGGAGTCAAAACCAGCAACCGATTCTGTGGAATGTCTTTCTGTCTCTCCAGTTTATTTACTTTCTCTTGTTGTCTTGGTTCCTTGGACTTTTATACTTGTCATCTAGTGACTGTACTTGAAAAGATGTAAATTACTTGTCTAAGTAATGAGACAGTTACGCCAAGGGAACATCAAAACTAGGTAAAAATCTGTGTTCACATTAAAACAGGACATTATATGGACATGATCCTGTGGACAATGGGCCACCGGGACTGCATCTACAAGTCCACCCTTTTAATCTTGTCTATAGTCATTCATCTAGGGTCGATGAACTTCATCTTTACTGAACTTATTCTTGGTCCTTTTTTTCTTCTTTCCCCTACAGCCTTTAGATGTGCATACCGGGGTGTCATCTGAATCTGCTCCTCCCCAAAATCAGTCGGCTGCACCCGTGAACAAGTTAAACACCCCATGCTTTTTTTATTTCAATGGTTTTTGCAACAAAGGTGATAGATGCCCTTTTCTACATGGTCCATATGAAGATGGTACGCCCGCTTGGAAATCCTCAAAGACAGCTTCTGCAGTCACTGGTGCGCCTCCCCTGGAAAATAAGACATCTGCGGTAAGTGATGCCAGATCTGCACCAGTAGAAACACTTCCTAATCCATCTGAAGCTGCTTCTGTGAGAGCAGCAGAACTACAGATTAAGCCTAAACCAGATGTCCACTTATCAGCTCATACTAACATCGAGGATCAAAGTGCTTCTCCTGATATATCCGCATCTGAGTGTGAAGAAGCTCCAGTAGTTAGGCCAGAAATGCTGCTTCTAGGGACAGATTTAGTAAGAAGCAGATCTCTTGTATGCACTGATCAGAGCTCAGAAGAGGACGCAGTTGATGGTCTTTTAGAGAGAGAGGACTGGTTAGAATCGTCTCCTGGTTTTGATGTTCTTGTGGATGATGATAGATTACTGAACTTGGGCTATGAAGAGGATCCGGAATACTTACTTTCCATTGATAGGGATGCAGGGGCGCTAAATGGTCATTTCTCGGGGTATGATTATGAAGACCCAGTTGAGAATGATCCTGTGTATCCTGACACACACTTGTTTTATGAGAAAGAGAGATGTGATTCCTCTGATCAATTTGATCATAGGGAGAGATTTGATTTCATCAGAGAATTTCAAGGGCGTTCAAGGGACAGAATGTCGGAGCCAATTTTGCCCTGGAAGAGGAAATCGTTTCCGGCGAATTTGGGAATTGATGATCAAAGAGGTGGGGATCTCCGAAACCATCTTAAGAAACGTCGTAGGGTCATTGATGGTCGACGTGGGACACAGTTCTCAAAAAGGAACAATACTTCTTTTCTGGCTGATGGAATCCGAGAAAGGCCTCGAAAACTTGGGAATCCGCCGTGGCTTTTTGGGAGAATGAACTCCGAAGTGCATAGTGACAGAGTTGGATCATTTAGCAAGCATGGGAATTTGTTTCGTCCAAACAGGCCCAGACAGCAATATGTGGAAAAAAGGCAGCCTAGACAGAAGTTTCTTTCATCCGAAGTGTCTGGAGAACTAGTTTCAAGGAAGAACAGATCTACCGAGGAGAAGTCTAATGTGTTTTCTGGGCCGAAAACTCTTGACGAAATCAAAGAAGAGAAGAGAAAAGCCAAAGAGAATGGGAATTCTTCCGGTAGGCCCAGGAATTCAAGCAGAACTATATCAGAAGAGTTTCAGGGTCCCAAACCCCTGAGCGAAATCCTCAAGGAAAGAAAGAAGCTGGGTTCTGTAATTGATGCCAGTAATTACAGCAGCTAAGCTACTTGAGCATTAGGAATCCAAGTCGAATCATGGTCATCAAATTAACAGCTTTACAAAGTTGACACCGATAAACAAGTATATGCTGCTTCCAGATGAAGGTCACGACCATTTCTGAAAATTTTGAATTTTTTGAGATTTTGTTTTAGCTTCAAGAGATTACTGAGTTAAGCATTCTAGTGCGAGATATTTGTTGTTTCCTGATGTATAGCAAGATTCGTTAGGTACTTCAATGCCTTCTCCCTGTTGTAATCATGTTCTTGAGACAATCTTGAGCTTGTTTTGCTGCATGGATTTGGTCATTGATACTTGTGTTATGGTTGAAAAAGTTGCTTGAGAAATCCGTGCATGTTACTTTTACCAACTCAGCATGCTATGTTGAGATAGCGGTGACGACCATTTCGGATAGTAATCGTGCAAGATGGGTGGGGCCGATACGACACACCTTATTTGTTATGGCTATTTGTTATGGCTAACAATTTGATTTTGGGGCTCAAGATTAGCTACACTAATAAGTGAAAAAATAGAAAAAAGAGCTCTTGTTAGATGCTCAGACAAGAAGGGAAGGATCCAATTTGCGTAACATCTTAGTTGCTCAATTGGTTCAAATTTTAGATAAGATCTTTATTTCCGAAGCAAGAAAAAGGCTAGTCATACAAAATAATTGGATGAGATAGAACTGCAATGGGTGTGTTTTTTTTTTTTTTGACGAACTAGATCATCCCCATTAGAATAAGCATTCCAAGCATAGCCGCTCTAGCTATATCTGGAGCAGGCTTATCATCCATTCTTGGTATCTTTTTTTTAATCGGCAAAAGAAGAATATATAATACTAGAAAGAAGAGATAGGAATTACAAAAAAGGAAGTGCGTTGATAGAACCACAACCAAAACCAGAGAAAAATGTTCAAAATGGCATCTGAAACATGGAGCCATAAAAACAAAGAACAAAACAAGAAGCCCAAGCCAACTGATGTCTTGAAGTAGCAGCAGCACTATGAATTGACACACCAACATCAAATTTACTTGAAGTAGCAGCAGCAACTGGAACTAGGATTTGTCATACAAATTGCTGGGAATTGACACACCGACAGCTCATGGAAATGGAACAGCAGCAGCAATTGGAATTGGAATGTCATCAGTAATGGACTTTGAGCAGCAGCAACAATTGGGTTTCACTTCCAATGAATTGTACATAGTAGCTTGCAAGGACTTGATCTCCCCACATTAGAGCACAAACTGAATAAAGGCCAGTCAAAAGTGGTATCAAAGAACAAATCTCCCCATCGTCTACCACTTTAGATAACAGAAGATGGGCCTAAAAAAACCTGATCAAGCAAATCACCCCAGCAACTGAGCATAATGGAAGACTGAGAATAAAAGATTGAACTAGGAGAAATCTGGAACAGAGATATTGCTTAGACATGATTTAACCTCCACATCATTGATTTCATCTTCAGAATATGGCTTCAAACGAGAATGATACTAAGAACCCCAACTGACACAACCAAAATGCCATCACACTAGTTACAGCCCCCGCCTCGAAACACAGAGTAGTTAGCTTGGAATTTCAACAGCTCATGTTTAAACACAATCAAGCGAGAAAGCAAAGGATAAGAGGGGGGCCTTCCAGTTACTCAACTTGGATTGAACTCGATCCAAGACACATGAAAAATAAACTCCCCTTACTTCTAGCGAGATCCAAATTGGACCCCAAGTAAATGCCAGGATTTGCCACACGACAAACTCCAAAGATCACCATGCAACGGAATTTTGGACTCACGAAAGATTCAAATTTTGAAAAGTTAAACGCCGTTGGCCCCAAGGAGGGATCAGGGGGTCTAGTGGCAGCGACCGCCACGACAAGAATTTTAGAAAAAGCAATTATTATATGTAAAAAAAATAAAAATTATGCCCAACTTATATAGTCTCGCCACTACTAGATTTTTTTAGTATACATATCGCCACTGCTAGGGTAAAATCTTGGTTCCGTCCTTGATTAGCCCGCTTGTTGACATTATGAATCAAGGACCCAGGCATGATCAATGTATTACAGTACTTTAGCAATGCAATGAAAGTCAGCCTCCTTCCCGGTCTATATCATCGTTACCATGCATCTTTTGATTCTATTGCCTGTACTGTAATCACAAGACAAATGCATATAGGAGCAAGAGCTCGTACAGTAATCCACACAAAGTAGTTGACAATTTGCCTCAATTGGAACGTGAAATGGAGCAAGAAATTTCTTGTTGTCGCAGATTAATTAATAGGTGTAAAAAGATCATCAACAGATTAAGGTTCAATTCAAGAGACCGTGAAATCTCTCATATAAACACAATTGTTGCGACCAGAAATCTCAATTGATCATCAGCAGTTCCGTTTGCGTTTTTTGTTTCCATGTGCGATATTATTGCCAAGAACAATGAAAGCTATACAAAATCGAAACTAGTACCTTACTGGTTACCCGCTACAATGGAGTCATTAGAGTGACAAACCAGAAGCTCCTTTCTGCTGAACAACCTCTCTCTCTCTCTCTCTCTC
>BPLS01000710.1:355675-386141 GCA_019656275.1 Rhododendron kiyosumense
CTCTCTCATAGTGTGTAATATAAGCATGAGATTATTATGTTTGTACTACAGTAATTCTTAGGTTCTATCTGGAACCTGTGGAAACGAGTGGAAAGAAAGAATTTTTATTTTAAAAAACTCCCTCTCCGTGTTTGGTTGTAAAGAAAGAGAAGAGAAAGTCTCAAAAACAAATGCAATTAACTTTCCTCCTAATTTTTCTTTAACTTTCCCACTCATTTCCTTCTTCCTTACATGCAGGGACGGAACCAGAATTTTACAAATGCGGGGGCCGAACTATGAACAAGAAAATTTTTAAATTTTAAGGCTTAAAAATCTAATAGTCTGTTTGGCTTAGGTTTTAAATGAGATTTTTTGAGTAATGAGTGAAGAGCGATAGAAAGAGAAATGAAATTAATAATTGAAAGAAAACATATGGCAGACCATGTGCAAAGAGAGAAATTGAGTTTCAGGACCCAAAACGAACACATTTTTAAAGTATTTAAATGTCTAAATAACATTCAACACAAAATATAATATTTAGGTGTTCTTAACCCAAAAAAAAAAACTAATATTAATCTTGAAATTTGAAAAGAAAAAAAAAAAAAAACCCCGAAACAACGCGGGGACCGTGGCCCCCATATGCCTATATACAGTTCCGTCTCTGCTTACATGTTATTCTTTCCACTTCTTCAATCCCTCAAGTTCCGAACAGAGCCTCAAGCTTACGTGTTGTTGTCTATTCCCTGTAGTTTCCACACTAAAGATCCAACTCGAAAAGGTGTTACCTATTTTTTTCCTGTGTACTCTTCAAGAAAAACGTAAATGACCGTCCATAATTTAAAATAGTGTATATTTTGCTAAAGTGTATGAACAAGTATGAAAATACATGACACGTGCATTTGGCTAACTTTTAATTGAATTACAATCCCCAGTTTCTACTATTTCATTTTTGTTCACACATTAATCACCACGCATTCACCGCCAATAAGCAGCCGGACCCAATAACTTACGTTCAATGGAGGATATAGATATCAGTAGCTAGCATCAGTCAAACTGTGACACGATAACAATCTCATCTATAGATATGTAGAGATAGAGAGATGCATGATTGATTTTGTATCTAAAACCTCGAGCATATTCTATTATTTAGAAATAAAAAAATAAATTGGGAAGGCTCACGTACCTAAACTGGCCCGGAATATCGAGTTATCAAAAGAAAAAATCGAAATATCCTCTCCAATCTCTAACGCTGTCGTTGTTTCCAGATACACCATTGAGTATGTATGACTAGAAATTCCAGTTTCTTGATAGGACTAGTTAATTTGGGCACCTTTTTTAGTTAGATGTGTTATTTTGACTACCCCTTAACCATTAGAAGTTCTTCATCCTGTTTACCAATGAAATAGCTTACACTCGGACAAGCAGATCTTTCGTCATCTTCAAAATACGTGTATTGATGTGAGAAGTATAGTTTTCAACTGATGAAGCCATAGGAATTTAGAAACAAACTTATGAGGTATTTATGTACATCATATTTATATATATATTGTTCTCTCAGATTTCTTATCATGTACGAGGTCAATGATCTTGTTTATTGATGTGGGACCCAGTCACCCTGGATAAAACCCACAAAAGAAAAGTACGAAGGATGACAATTGGAAGGGAATCTGACCAGATCATGTAGTGACGGAGCCGGGATTTCAGTTTAGGCAACATCGGGATTTTGCAGAAAAACTTTAAATAGTCATACAAATATGGTGGTTTTTAAGGTCTCCGTACTACTCCCTCCGTCCCGGTTTGTTTGTCCAATTGTCGAAATACGTATCTTTCAAAAATATACTTATATCTTATATTTTATAATATTTTTTATGATTTTGAAGATTTTGTATAATAAAACTAATTGAGATCTATCAAACAAGATCCATATTGCATATTAAAAACATTACGAATTGAAAATTATAGCCAATTTTTTGAGAGGTCAAACACTCTAAAAACGTCAAAAGGGGGACAAACAAACCGGGACGGATGGAGTAATTTCTTACATAGTGCTATTACATTTCAATTCAACAAATATATTTATAACGTAAGTTCTTTCGCGAGCAATTGCATATGTGGGATATCATTCGCAATTCTTCAAAACTTGGGGGAGGTGATCCATAACTTACCTCGGCCCCTGTCCGGGGTCATGCATACCCAAAACTTGGGTGCTGCTATTCGCAACCCTTTATTTTCTTCCATAACCCGTTAAAAATTTCGAATTATACTCGACAGTTAGTTATCGAAATTGAGATACATTTTCAGCATCCAATTACCAAAATATAATATTTTTTTCAATAGCTATTTACCGAAAATGTATGTTCGGCAGTTGTTTACCGAAAGTTGAACATATTTTCGACATGTAGTTACCGAAATATAATCTTATTTTCAACAGTTATTTACCGAAATGTTATGTATGATTTTCAACAACCAGTTACCGAAATGTAGTGGGTTATAGGAGAAAATAAAGGGCTGCAAATAGTCGCACCCCAAAACTTTAGTACGAGTATAACTTAATTTGTTTTTTGCATGTACATTTTGCTATTTGTTATAAAAATTAGTTTTTCAGTCCCTTCAAAATCTTATGGTAATAATTTAATTTACTTCCTTTAAAACTAGATCTTTCCGTAATTGGAGTGACAGCTCAATGGTATATATATACCATATGCTTTTCATGTACGAGGTGGGATTTTCAAACCGGCCAAAACTAGTTAATCAAGACTCTTATTAAAAAAAAACTGACTCAAAATAAGCTCAAACGCGACAGGCTTGGTTGTCGTTTCGCAATCATCCAACTTAGTTCGATCAACTCGTTATTTGGCGGCCGTTCGAAAATATTCTCCACCCTTGCCTTGCGCAAGGTTATCAGGAAATTTCGATTGCGACTGCTTAATTTAGATTGTCGAAGTCAACTAAGCTCGATCATAATACATATGGTGCCAATTCTGCAATTCATCATAACTTAAGGGCGGTGTAAGCATGTTAGTCTAATGAGCTAATTGTTGTATAAAGTACTACCAGTTGCGACCTCATTGTCCTCATCATCTCCAACCAACCTAGGCCGCACAAACTTCCCCGATTAGTACTGTAAATTATATTTCTTGCCTATATATATATATAACTACATCCTTTTATTATAATCTCTCCAAAATCTAAATAAGCTTAGCCCACAGATTTTGGTAGGGGTGGAAATTTATTACACGACTCAAATTCAACACAAAGTTAGTGGGTTAGAGTTGACTATTTCTAACACGAAACATGTATATGACACGACCCGAGCACACGATTGCTAAACAGGTCAAGTTCAGGTTTAACCTGTCTAATCTGAAAAATGACACGGCTAACCAGTTTATCTATCTGTGTCGACATATTAACCCAAACCCGAGACGTTAACCTAAACGTATTTATCTTTCGGGTTCAAATTAAAGTTATAGTGTCATACAGTAGTTTCATTCCGACCATGAGAATGGCTAATTGTTTGTTTGAAATTGGTTAAAAAGTTGAAACACAAATATTAGGTGCAAACGGGTTATGCAAACATGCATGTCATTGGAAAAGCAAAGGGTTTTGCGCAATTGTATCTATCCGTGTCGTGTTCGGGTCAAGGGCGGAAGTACACTTGGGCTCCACTAGGCTATAGCCTAGGTGCAATCCGGAAGAATTAAAAAAAAAAAAATTATGTGTAAAGTTTTGGTCCAAATGAATTTAGTCCAACCCACTATTCTCCTATTTAGCCTAGCTCAATCCACCATCCATTTGAACGGCGTGAAAATATTATTTGTTTGATCATTTTATCATACATGATTATAATTAATTTTTGTCTCTAAGACTCTTGTAATCAAGTATTTATTTTTTATTTGGGATCCTATAAGGTAAATACTTGATTATGAGAGTTCTAGATGCAAATATTAATTATGATCTTTTAGAACAATATGATCAGAAAAATAAGATCTTTGCACCGATTCAAACGGATTAAAAAATCGAGTACTTAATTTTTTTAGATAGTTTATATATTTAAAAATATGGTTAAAATTAATTATAACCATTTAGAATAATATAATCAGAAAAATAAGATTTTGAACTTATTCAACCGAATGAAAAATTGGAGTACTTAATTTTTTTGAGACTATTTAATAATATAAGAGAAATCAAGAGAGGGAAATGAAAAATAAAATAAAAGAAATTGTTGATGAACAGTCGTTTAGTATATATACCGAAGTATTGTAGCGAAATGTATTTTACCAATGCTTTTATCTAATTGCTGCAGGTGGGTTTTCTCGGTTTTAAGTTGCTATAATAGCTAATATTTTATTTTTCCTACTCTGGTGTAAATACTCTAATGGAACAACAAAATAAAAGGGAGGAAAAACTCTTTTGTACTTTTGTTTTTGTTTATTTTTAAACATTTATATATTTTTATACGAGTTTACCTACTTTTGGTTAACATATATAAATTTTAGTTAACCCAGGATAGAATAAATTCCTGGTTCCGCCCTTGGTTCGGGTTGACACGATTACTAGTAGGTCGTGGTAAAGTTGAAATTCTTGACATGAAGGTCAAGTTAGTGTTCAGAATTATCTGACACGAACTCAAATTGACACAGCACAAACGTGACGTGATTTCCGGTCCTAGATTTTGGTATGCACATATATAATTTCCTGGCTTGCAATCAACTTCATGAAACCACCTTTATGTATTTAATCAGCATAATGGTGACAGTTTTTTTTTTTCCTCGTCAAACGAAATTTTTATAAACTCGAAAGAGATACATCGAGGGAGAAACGAGATGAACATAGGAACTTACTCGAATGAAAAGGGAAATAAAACAAACATCCAACAGAAAGTTATGGCGACAGATTTGCTAGGCTCCGTTCCAGAACACCTTCTTAAAAAATAAGTATTTATTTCACATTTTCAAACTAAAAAATAATGCAAATAAAAAATAATTTTTTTATTTTTTTTCACCATATAAAAGATCTCGATAAGATCTATCAAAGAAGATTCATATTACTAGAAAAATTATTTGCATAAATGTATTATTTTTGAGCTTGAAATTGCCTTCTTAAAAAATAAATACTTATTTTCGGTTCCGGAACGGGCCAAGTTTTCCTAATTAAGTGGGCAACTTTGAGATTTTATAAAGTTCTTAGGTTTTGGCCTAGCAATAAATATATATCCACTTGACCACTTGGCAGCTGGCAAAACAAATAGCCAAAGCCAGGAAGGCTTATTCGGTGCACGGGACCAATGCTCCGAGGTCTCTCTCCAGTCTCCAGCACAGCGTGTGGACGGAAAATATTAGGGTCGTCTATAAAAACAAAACATGAAAGTGTCCGAGAAAGTGTAATAGACGGTCCGGATTCAAATTGTATCATCCATTACACTTTTCCGGACAGTACTTTCATGTTTTGTTTTCATGAACTCTACCAAACCCCTTCTATGGAAACCACAACAATGCATTACGAGAAGAGGTCAGGAGGTGTCGGATTTGCTAAACGTGGGTTTGGTTTATTTTGTGCGTTTGTTGATTAGGTTCGACCTGGTATAAGCTGTGAATGGAAACACTTGTGCTCTCTTTATTCTCTCAAATTATGTAACTATATTGCGGAGATCGATGTACTGAACTACACGGTTGAAAAACCATGTAAGAATTTCTTTCATTTCTGTTGGCGTTCTTTACTTACTTGTTCTTCGTGCATTGCGTGTGTTGTGGTTTGACGGTTTCTCAAGGGAACACAGAAATAAGGGAAAATGACGGCCAATAACGTGTTTTGATAATTAATACCCACCAAGAATATTTTCAATATTAACAAATATTATTAACTTGTCCTTAGCGAGTATTAATTATCAAAATATGTCCTGGGCCGTCATTTTCCCTAGAAAAATAAGGTTTCCAAAACCAGCCTCCTATCAATAAACGTGGTTCTACATCATTTCCTTGTCTCTATCGATCAAGTTTGTTACACACAAATATGGTTCTTAATTATTTGCCAATTAATTGTTAAGTTAGTGATACATATGATCATGTCGGTTAGGCACGAAAGTGATGGTATTAATATTACTACTATAGTACTATTTCATGACTTTTTAATTTAACCCTATCAGCTTATAGGAAAGTATGAGATAGTAATATATGTTTATAAGTGCACTACAACAGTACATGTAGTGCGCGCTCGATAATCAATGGTCCAAATTTTATTCCGACTCCTACAGATTCAAATCGTTCGTTATTAAGATGGATTTTAAACCATTGATAACCGAGATGGATGGCTTGAATTGTGCACTACACCTCCAATTAATGTAGTGCGCTCCTACACTACAGACAGCTCCAGTTCCCTTGCGAGTTGAACCATACCACATTTGAATAAGATTTATCAGTATTTTAATCAAACTACACAAATAAAAAAAAAAATTAACGGCGAAGATACGCTTAAGTTGCATATTTTTCTTATAAATGAAGGATTTTCTTTTTTAGAGTCATGAAAAATCATTCTTTGACATCTTGGAATGCAAATTCTCGTTTGACTTGATAAATTCTCTTTTCACGCGGACACAGCTAATTTTTGAATACGATTTCATGTTCGAATGCGAATTCTCGTTTCACTTGAATAAAATTTATCAGTATGTTTACAAATAATTTTTTTCCCGACCGCGAAGATACACGTAAATGGCATATTTCTTATTACGGGTTTTCTTTTTTTAGAGTCAAGAAATCATTCTTTGCACATGTTGGAATGCAAATTCTCGTCTGACTTAATCAATTTTCTTTTCACGCGGAATTGAAATTGAATTTCTTCGCTTCCACGTGAAAAGAGAATTGATCAAGTCAAACGAGATTTTTCCGTCTTTGGGCTTAACTAGGCCCCTTTTTGTACCGAAAACAAAAAAATTGAATTCTTCCAAATAACTATAACTCATGACCCCGTCGGTTGACCTGCCAATTCTTAGTCTAATTAACTACAGAGCTCAAAAGTAATAACTCAGGTTGATAGTAACTAGTTGATATTAATTACCTTATAACTCAACTTAATTACATGTTAATCTTTAGTCTAATCAACTACGGGACTCAAAAGTAACCCAGGTTAATAGTTATAAACAGTGGGCATTACCTTATTGGCTTATACATATGCAGTGGGAGAGATTCCACGTGACAGTAGCTAGTGAGCATTACCTTAATTAGACCCTACCAAATTTTCCTATTGACAAAGCAGCATTCTTAAAAACTTCCTGGTACCTTTTTAAACATAATACCGTTTCTGAAAACGAATATGCCTAACCATCAAATGGAGAGAAACCGGTAAGATTCCTCAAAGGAGAGAAACCTATTCTTTTTTAATGTAGGGTGTTCCCAACTACTTTGCGCCTATCTTGAACTATTCTCATTCGGTACAGCTCTCACACACATTTTTGCTTTGTCAATGCCATTTATATATCCATCGTCACAAGGAAGATGATGCTTAATTGAGGAGTGAAAAAAGGCCCGAGACTGAAGGTAGCTACCCTATCCTTCTTTTCTTCTTTTTTTCTTAGCAAAAATAGATTTTATTAACTCATAACATGAAATACAGAGATAATAGGAAACAGTTGGGTTTGGAGTGAGCCCAATAAGCCCCTGAGCTTGGGCAACCCCGGCAACCAAAAATAAATAAAAATAAAAAATAACTACCAAGTACTATGTAATAAATATTTAAATTGGTTAAATAAGAATAGGTGGTTACTTTGCCTATGTCTGTGTATAGAATAAAATATCCGCAGGTTCGATTCACTGCATGGGGTCCCCTCTTTTTTGTTCTCCATAGAGCATCTCTTTTTTATTATTATTATTTTGCTTAAACCTTCTATTATTACTACTTCATTTGGTTTTATTTTTTGTTTTGGCCAAACTATTTTACTTTCATATTCCTTTTGATTACAATAATTGATATAGACGTTAAAGTGTCTATATAGGTAAATATTACTCACTTAATTTTAACTTAACATAGTAGGCCTTTTTATTTATTTTTTGGCTAAAAAATTATCGTAAAAACTATTGCTTCGACGGAGAGTAATTTTCCTTATATAGTTGAAGTTGCATAAAAGTTTACCTTCGGACTACTATGTCACACTAGAAATTAAGTGAATTGACTACGATCTCAATTGAAAATGAGCATAGATGGATTAGCTAAAAGTACGATAACTCAATTTAAGATTTTACTTCAAGAAATGCAAGGAGAAGTGGTTTTCTTTGAATTGAATCGTTGTAATCATATAACAATATAACCGGAGTTATATTTTGATTTTAATTTTTTGACGTAATTATTTAAGCTAAAAGCACAATGTAACGTTTATTTTTTTTTTATTTTGACTTGTATGTCAATTTATTTTTTATGACTTATGTGGGCAACCAAACTTGGAGTCGGCGTTGGACAACTCAAACATCAGGGTTGGCCCTGCTCGCGCCCTCCACCAAACAACCAAAGCACCGGACGACCGTGAGCAGCCACCAAAGCTCCACCACCGCTGAACCAATCGCCGCATCGGAATAGCCAACCCCAATTCCGTCAAACCTGCACAGATCAGTGCCCCCAACTCTGTCAAAACACCCACCGGTCACCACCAGCAGGAAACAAAAAAACCCAAGACCCTAAACAAACGCCCCAACTCCCAAACCACCATCAAACACCACCACCTCAAAAGTCACAGCTGAAAGCTGCACCCTAGAAAACACAATCCGGCCACCACCTTCCACAATTGCGGTGTGAGATTATATTAATAAAAGCTCAATAACACTTACATAACGGAATTCATTACAAATATTTTGGACAAAACTAAACTAATTATGTAAATAAAGGCAAATGCGAAAAACACAAGGCAATTGATATCTATTACATTCTGGCGAAAATTCATACCTAGAATTTACTAGCCAAAGGCAAAAGACACAAATAGATGGACTCCAACTAAGTATGAAAAAGAGACAAGATTGTGTCTATATGTAACCGTCAGTTAATACTGAACATATGATCCAAAAATTTGTTGATAACTTGAAATTTTAGGATTTTTTGACACATATGTAGGAGCTTTATGAACTTTTTTTTTCCGCTCAAGAGACTTGTAGGGCCCGTTCCTATTAGAATTTTTTCATATTAATCTAAAAAACTAGTATAATTTTAGTGGGAGTATTTGAAGTTGTGGAGCCCCCCTTGTGTCTGCCCCTATGTAGTCTCCTAATTATCAAACAATACCTTGTTTTTTTCTCGATGGAAGTTCGATATTTCTAGTTGTAGTTAGTGAGATTTGAACCTCTATTAAATGTATAAGTGTGTATGCGGCCTATTATTTAGCTATCACTGATACTTTATTCAAACAAGTTGCTTTCAATTAATCTAAATTAAGACAAATAGAATCGTCGTAATATATTATGCCAAGTGCATGTTTTTATCATTTTCAAATAAATTACAGGTAAACACTAAAAGTTTGAGTTAATAACAAGTTTAAACGATGTTGATGTTAATGTGACTCTTATTATTCTTCTATTATGAACCTAATTACACCCCTCATGCATGAGGTGCTGTTTTGTGTATTCTGCGGCTTGTTTTATGCAGTCTTGCTTCTTGTTTTGTGCGACGGCGTCGGCTATGGCTGCGGCAGTGGGTGGTGGTGCGGTGTGTATCATTAGGGTTTGGGTTTGGGTTGGGGGTGGGGTTTTGGTGTTGGGCTTCGGCCCTTTTGGGTGTTGTGGGTTTTTTTAGGGGTTCTTATCCTGATTTGGGTTCAGCCTGTTAGGCCCATTTTAGTTCCTCCGCGTGTTTTGGAGACAAGGGTCTTGAATGGTCAAGCCAGTGTATTTAAGATCCTATTATCGCTGTAACTTCGTGTTATGGATTAATAAATTTTATTGTCGCTTATCAAAGAAAAAACATTCTTTTAAATTATGGCAAAAAATATAATAATTATTATTATTATACAGCCACCCACTTTGTTCTTTTACAAGTTTTGAGAAAAAAATTTCCTCTCTGCATAGTTCTCAATAAGTTTCTCTCTCCACTCATTATTACTCATTACATCCAAAAAATAATAATTCAAAACTCAAAACCAAACAAAGTGTAGTTTTTGTCTGGTTTTTTCATCAACTTATCAAATTTTTGGTGGAGTACACTTAGAAGGAATCACCAACTTGCTTGGTAGCTTTGCATATATAAATACCTAGGACTTGTTTTGTCCTCTCAAGTTTACAATATTTTAGAAGAACCCCCCGTTGCCAAATCCTTTTTTTTATCGGCGAAAGAAATTTTATATATATCATGAGGATAGAAATATAAAATTAGTGCAATAGGGAAAGAAATGCAAATTTGTTTAATGGAGTTGGTGTCATTATTATAATTACTGGAGTTGTTAATGCTGTGTTTGGTTTGGTTTTTGAATTTTTTTTTGAAAAATAGTAGAGATAATAAGTGGAGAGAGATAGAGAGAGAAACATTGGAAGTATGGAAAAAATTTTGAAATTTTTTTTTTTTTTGAAAAGTAAAGAGAACAAGACATAAATAAAATAAAATAAATTGGGTCAGTTTATGGTAGATGTTTGAGTTCAATCAATTGAAAGCTAATCTAGCCTATATATGTCTTGATTAATTTCTCTTATATTAATTTCTAATAGAGTATTAGTAAAGTGGTTGAGTGCAAGGCGCGCAAATTCGGCCCGCTACAATCAATAAGAAAGTTGAGCTTTCAAAATAAAATTAATACCAATCCAAGGGTCCAGATTGATTTTTTTTATAAACATCAGGTTTGGATTAATTTTGCAATAAGTCAATGGTAAAGATTGTTTTTAATTTCCCCCCATCCGACGTACTATCATTTATCATTCCTACTTTTGCTTCAATGTTTCATATTGTCTGACTTTTTTTTTAATGTACATAGAACATACCATTGAATTGAAGGACGTAATCGAAACTTGGTGTTCAATCTGAAAAAGGGAGTGGAGTGTTGGGGGGCGTCCTGTCCCTCAATCTCTCTTTGATGATGTTCAGCGCTCTTGGCCACTTGTCTTCCTAATAAATTAAATCTCTCCATTTCTGTGATTAGAAAAAATATATCTGAAAATGGGGTTGGACTGTCATTTTTTTTTTTTTTTTTTTGAACAACAGTTGGACTGTCGTGCATGTTGACCATTTTATTCGACACTACCTTTCTTTTCATCGCAAGTTTCTGCCCTTGGGTTTTTTTTTTTTCTTCATTGGTTTGCATTCCTCTGTGTCATCTTCGATCATCCTCGTAATCAGATCTTAATTGACGACTGTCTTTCATCCTCCTCAGATTCGACTACGTACGTATGAGCCAGAATTAAAATTTTCACCCTTCTTTAGTTGAGCATGGGTAAAACTGAGATCCTCCAAAGTCAAGCCTTCTTGCTTCTTGATATTCTCCCAATATTCCATGAATAAGCCCTCATATGTCTCTCAATCTTTAAAGTCTACCTTTTCCTGCAATGTAAGTAATGAGCAGATATTGGAGAATAAGCAGCAAAACTCATCCTTTGAAGAGGAAGACCAAGCACCGAAAAAACAGCAACAAACAACCACCAGCGGCAACAGCAAACCACCTTTGACAAACAAACACTAGGAAAAAAACCCGACAAAGCAAAACTAGCCAGAGAAGTGACCAAAAACAAAACCCCAACAACCATAGCAAAACAAACAGCAAAAAACAACAGATGAATAGCCAAAAAAAACAGAAGAAATAGAATCAAGACTCCACTGAAATGGAGGCACCTTCCTCCAATATTTCATCAAAGCCATTGATGCCATGAAGCTCCTTATTCGAAATCTCACCTGCCTCTATGTCAATATATTTTTTTAATATTATATCTTTTTCCGCAATAATATTTAACATCCAAAATAGCGCCTATAACCATAAATTTACGAGCTTGCTTGATTAAGATGGAGTTTCTATTACATATGTCATGAGAAGAAAGAGAAGAAGAAGAGGGAACCTTCTTATAGTTAGATCTTCAACACTTGGCCTCCTTTAACCCAAACTCGAAGAGAGATTTCTTCTTTCTAATCTTCCTTCTCGATATATTCAACCGCGTCTCCAATTTTTGAATAGCTTGATGAATAGATCTCTCTCCCAGAACTCCTTATCTTTCGAAGCGGACCCCAAAAGAGGAATATGTTGAATTATGAACTTAATTATGAAGTGGGGTCATTATATGTGAGTGGTGAGAGACAAAGAGATAGATGGGAATTGAGAGTGGACCAAGTCAGTAAAGGAATGGGTCCAAATTCCAGGAAATATGAGCTATAGTTGGTTCGGTGGATTTATTGTGAAGGTTGGCAATTGAATGTGAGGTGTGGTTTATACCTCGTTCGGCTAAATAAATTAACTGATTTATTTTTTTGTTTCTATTCAATTTTTTTTTACATTTATTAATTTTCCATCAATTTTTTGGAGATTATTGTATCGTCATGACGAGAAGAATCTAAAAAGTAAAAATTATGATCGAAATCCAATTTTTTTGAATAAAGACGAAAAAATTGGCTAATTAGGTTTCGATCGTAATTTTTTACTTTTTAGATTCTTCTTGTCATGATAATGCAATAATCTCCAAAAAATTGACAAAAAACTTACAAATGCGGAAAAAAAATTGAATAAGAACAAAAAAATAAGGCAGTTGGCTTATTTAGCCGAACAAGACCGTGTATGTGTTGTGTCAAAGTGGGGGAAAAGAGAGAAAGCAGGAGAGAGACGTCGGGAGCCCCTGAGGGGGTCTCCCCCACCAGATTAAGTGTTTGTGTGTGAGCTGTGAGTGAGTGAACGGTATTTGTATGTTTTGTGTGGGAAAAGAGATCGAATAGGTCTAGTAATAGACTGGCACTCTGAAAGGGAAGAGTTCGTTCCTAAAGAGACAAAACCATCATCCTTAATTCCCTTTAAAATTATCACGTACAGTTCTTGACAACACGAACACACTATCTTTTTCAATTGCCAAAACGTCATCTACATGTTCAACATCATCAGAGGAGGATTCCTACAACCGGGGATGTTGAATAATCCACAGTTACTACTTCTCTCGAAAGGTCACTTTGATTGAAATTAAGTCAAAGGAAAGCGGCTACTCAAGAATTCGAGGATGATTACGAAACCAAATCAATGAAAAGACTAGTATGGTTCACCAAGAAAGAAGAAAAAGGAGATGAGCCCGACGTCGAGGAGTCATTACACTCCAAACTGAAATAAAGAGTCCAAGCGCCAAGAAGGGATATCCTTGTTTTTACCATTCACATCCTCAGCCTCATTATCGATCAGATGAATCCTTCCTTTCTCCCATGTTGACCCCCATCTCTCCTCCAGATTTCTCCTTAGACTTTGCAGACCAAACATTTTTAGCAACGATCGCCGCCCATACTACATCTGCATCTCGCTTTGATGAAACTAGTAACACCCACTTGTTCTTCAACAATTCTAACTGGAAAGACTTCACCGTACGTTGAACTCCAAATCAACAATTTGATTAATATAACAGAAAAAGAAGAGCAATTTGACATTGCATCATCCAAAGTAATCACCTCGCCCCAAATTCTTCCAATACTTTAAAAGATTTCAGCATTCCAAAAATTCAACGAGACCCCATAGCAATTAAGCCAAACAACAAAAGAAATTTCCTTCATTGGTTCAAGTTTCCATCGGTTAACTTCATCAAACCAATTCCCAAGCCAACACAAGCCTCCACCTTCAAGCATAGAATTCATATCTTCAATAGAATGGTGCTCATTAAAAGGCTTTATAGCCAAAAATTTATTACGACCATGTAGCACAAAATGATCAAAAGAATAAGATTTTTACATCAATTTAACCGGATTGAAAATCGAAGTACTTAAATAATACTAAATAAATAAAAGAGAAAAAAGATATAAAGAATATTAAATAAATATTCTTGGCACACGAATCAATATTTTTGTTCCATTTTGTCTGGATTTTTTTTTTTTGAACTAATAATTGGCCACATTTATTAATTGGCACACAAATTAACATTTTCACATTTATTAATTGGCATACATTTTCACATTTATTAATTGTCTGTAATTTTTGATCACCTGAAAACCAAAATTACAAATCCTAACATTCATTACAGTTTCCTTACTTCATGCGATACCAAATCTTCAATTGGCAACATCTTGGAACCATCTATCAATGAGACACTGGATGTATGATCTGAGAATGAGACATGACTAAAAGTTGCCAAAATATACGAAGTAACAAAAGGAAATACTTTCGTGGCTGAATCTAGATTTTATTATACTTACTAGTTTTAGCACAGTAAGAAAGAACCGGGAGCTGTGAACTTAGAAGTACAAAAGAAGGAAACAATTACATTCCAGAAGACTCCAAGATCGTGAACTAAGTCAATTTGACGTCGGTACACACAAATGTTGTCCATTCAATATTACGGCGGGTTGAAAAATATGAATAAGCTTTGTACATACTAGCTTCTACTACAAGAAACCAGATGTGAGTGTGTGATTTATATAAGCTTTGCCTCCAACATGATATTCTTGGAAACCCCTGAAAGGGTAATTGAGAAGGATTAGAGTGTTCGGCCAACTACACATCATGAAGTTACCAAAAAAACTACACACCATGAACTGCCGATCAAAAAAAAAAACTACACATCATGAATCCAGTAATATATATATTTTGGGAGCGGCAGACAGAATCATGTAGATTACTTCAGCCGTCCCTCTCAAACAACTGAAAGGAGAGAACCATGATTGATGACAAAAGTAAGATGAATAAAAAGTAAAAGGTAACGTGAGAAATTCCAAAAGTCTTCATCCATCTCCTTGGTTTTGGAATTCTAAATGGCTAAATAAAATCCTTGACACCACCTATGAATGGAAGGTTTTAAATGCACATTGGGTTTATTTGTGTTTTGATACCTTGTTAACTTTAGGTGCATGATTCGTGGACTGGCTATGGCCTGAAAGATTTGGGTGACAGTAAAATGATTTACTGAAACTTAGGCCTCTGATTTAGTTTCCACCAAAACACACTAAACCTTAAAGAATTCCTCGGCTAACAGCAAGGGGCAGCAGGGGGAAATGAAAAGAACGAAAAGATTTTTTTTTATTTGTCAAAGATGACACAGAGAAGGACAAAATTGTCAGTATGTGAACTCCATCCGTCCAACCTTATACCTTCAGAAAGAAGATATGGCAAAAGAGACTAAAATACCTGGATACTATAAAGCCAAACAGGAATAATGGGTACATGACTGGCCTAACACGTATCGATACCGAATCATTGACTAATGACTGACATGCTCTATCTGGGGCCAATATTCACAACAAAAGGTGCAAACAGTCTTTACCTTTCCACGACTCATTTTGCTTTTAAAATGGAACATTTGCACCCATTCAGAGGGTAAGATCTAGGCCTAAGATACGAATAGCAGCCACGGAGATTGGAATATTGTGCACAAATAATAAAACATGGAACATTTCCTCACCCACGAGCAATCAGCTTCTAAACAGCATCATCAATCCCACTCTCAGAGATGCCAACCTGGCCAAAGGAACATCTCAATGGTTAGAAATAATTTCAACATCTACAAAAACCTCATTATGAGCTGATCAAGAGAAGATCGAAATAGAAACTCAGTGCCAGAAGAAAATACCTGTCGACATTTTCCCACACCACTGAATGTCATTTCCCCGTCAATTAAGCTCCTTTTGACCAATTTCGGCATCAAGTTCATACAGCTCTTAGAATTTCCCCTGCATGACATCCATAGCTGTAGAGTTAGCTGAGTGTAGTATCAGAAAATAAACAAGAGGGTAAGAAACAATCTTGTCCATTCAAAATGTCATAGATACATACATAGAAGTAATAGTGCCCGACTGCCCGTAATAGTATTGATAACTTGCCTTGATCGTATAACTATAACCATTTTACTTTCCCAACAACTCATCTTAAGATTCCGATGGAAATCCTCGTGATGCATCCGTTGTATTTAGTAAAAGATGTGATTCCATTGGAAACAATATTGTCAGTTTGGTGAAGGAAGTGAAAGAGGGTTTATCAGCTCATAAACTAGCTGCAATCAAAACAGCATGGATACTTTCTGTTCTTCTTGCCAATGCTTATCCTCTGTGTTTGCACACAACAAATGTCATTCAATCAGATTCTCTCCTAATTCACATTGACTAAGTCATATATGTTAGTTTATTTGATAAATAACATAATGAAAACTACATCGCAGGTCTTTACTCAACATTTCGAAGCTTTCTTCCATGATCAGCCCATTAACGAAATTTTTTTCCGCATGAATGATTTCACAATTCGCCTTTTGGTGCTTGGTGCAAATGGGTCAGAGAAAATGTACGATTAGTTTTAGTATGTAACTACTGAAGACTATTAGTCTAGGTCTGAATTCTAAGAAACATGTCCCATGTATATATTAGTACTAGAATAGTTTTGTTAAACAACCGGTGAACTTGTTTTGGAAACTAATCTCCAATCCCTTGGAGCTTTCTATCATATCCCTTCTAAACATGAATTTTGCTTGATCTAGATCCATGACTAATACAGTCCAAGGCTATCTAACTCATTTTTACTACAATTGTTAGTGCAAAGTTGCCATTATTGAGTTGCCCAATATTTTATGGTTGATTGTTTACAAACTTCATCTCTTTTATTTCCCGGCTTTCATTATTGCTTCTATCATTTATGATATGGAGTAACTATTTTTTATAACTATTGCTTACTACATTCATTAGTCTGGATATAGTACAAGGTTCATTGTTCTGGATATAGTTGTAGTTCGCAAAGACTAAAAACTGATCTTTGGTTGAACAAGATAACTACTTAACACCCCCACCTCCCTTCATATCATGTGACTTAAACAACCCAAGATTAAACAATAAAGGCTAAACAAATATCATTATTAGGCCAGCAAACATAGCCGAGCGTGCAAAGCAAATTGTTAAACACCTAGTATAATAATAATGGAGTACTACAAATAGAGAGGAAATTTCAATTTTTTTTGTTGAGCTCGATTGGGGTGTGACATCTCAAAGTGTTATTCTTTTTTTTTACCAAACTAAAACTGTTATTGAACATTACGAAATTGTGCTTTTTTGGGTTGAGTTCTTCGGGCTTGGCCTTGGGTGAATTTTCCGGCTTAAATTTTGGGCTCTCTCTATCAAAGCCCACGCTAATCCCCAATTGGTCTCGGTCACTCCCAGGCCCATCCAACTTACCCGGCCATCAGCCTTAAATTTATTTTTTTTTGTCAATATTGTATACATCAACGCAAGCAGAGAGTTAGTATGTTAGTTTGCAGGGGTTCAAAGATTATCCATTGATGTGAACCCCAAATCACTCTCGCGGGGCTCAACTCATGCCTCCACTAAGGAAGGCGTACCAACTGAGCTAAGAGCTCACTGGAAGTCAGCGTATAATGAGTTCGGCCTTAATTTTTCAACGCGTTTTAATGCTATCTTTTTAGTTGCTTTCTACTTATTAGGTTTTATAATATTCAGGTTAAATTGTTAGGGGGTGTTTGGTAACCTTTTTATTTTCATTATAGTTTTCGTCTCGATGAGAGAAATTGAAAAAATATAAAATCAAATACCATAGTTGAAAAAAAATTCACATAAAAGACCACAAAAATAACCCAAAATTTTGGAAAAAAATTTTCTCTCATCGAAACTAAAAACATGGTAGAAAAATTCGACACATGATCTTGTAAGATGGAAACTTATTATGGAGGCTCTGTGAACAGGTTCTTAGCCATCCATTTGAGCAATTAATGGCTAATATTCATTTTCAATTTAGACTGATCACAATTAATTGTTACCGATTATAATTGATTTTCAATCCAGACCATCCAAAAACACTTTTTAGCTAAGATTCGTTTTCAATTAGTTTTTGCACATTCACTAACTAAAATGGGAGATGCTCTAAAGATCAAAGGAAAGAAACCAACTCGTGCGTAGTGCGTACAACGTTAAATAATCGTGTCGAATTTTGATATTCGTGCTCCATTTTTTATTAATAGCGTTCCATTTTGTTTATGAGTTTACTAATAATTTCACGTTAAAAAGAGGGAAATGATATTGGCACTCCAAAATCAGTGTAACTCCAAAGCCATTTTCCTTCATTTTTGGAGTGCATGCATCAATTTTTGGAGTGCCAATATCATTTTCCTAAAAAAAGAGTGTCATTAATATGACGCTCCATTTTATTCATAAGATTACTAGTAATTTTACGTTATGGAGCACCTCCGGGAAAAAAAATTAAAAAAAAGGAGTGCGAATATGAGTTTTCAAAACTAGTGGGGATCAAATCGGTCATCTTACACACTGCAAATTTGCTAAGCCCGCTTTCTTCCTCTGTTCTAGGGCTCCGTTCAATTTTCTCGGATATTTTCGCGGAAAATAATCATAGGAGTAATGGACGGGAATTTGGAAATCTCTCTGGACAAGCTTCCGATCAGGCGCTTGGAATCCATTGAAGAAAACGGAGCCGAACGATACCCTTCGTAAGCTACATATCTAGTCTCCATCTGATTCGACGTACTTATGCGTATGTATACGTATATGCAATTTATGTGTATGCTGCATGTTGCAGTGATGTAGGGTATGAGGAGAAGAGAGTGAACCTGATTCGTCGAATAGACTTCGGATGGGCGGTGGAGAGAGAAGATCCGAGCAAGAAGCAGAAGAAGACTTCTTCTTCGAAAGAGGATGCAACGACGCCGTGGCCGTGGCAGAGCATGGTGGAGAATCTGAAGTTGGCTCATCAGGAGCTCTCTGTCATCATCGATCTCATCAACACCGTCAGTCACTTTTCCTGTTTTATATATGTACTTAATTACACTTGAATGTCCATACACTTACCTGATTTCGATAGATGCGTTATACAAAAAGATGGAAAGAAGAAAATGTATTGAGATTAATTGGAATGTAATGAAATATAGGATGTGAAAGTAGAAACTAGAAACAGTGTTCCGACTAGTCAGTGTCTGGCACTAAGCGCCCCTCCTCCGCCCGACTAGCGCTGAGCGATTTTTATAACATTGAGTAGAAAAGAGGAGAGAAGAAATTTGGGATGACAGTTTTTTTTTTCCCTTGGCAGTTTCTTTAGACAGTTGAAGGGGTAGTTTGGGGACAAAAAGTGTGAGCCAGTCTCAAAATTGACGTACACACCTAAAGGGTTTTTCCTTTTATAATAGTAATAGATATGTACAATAATCTTCGTGATTCATTTTGTTATATAGACAAGTGAGTGAGGATCTCAGTTGAATTTTTTTTTCCCAAAATTTGGACCAGTGCTTGAAATTAGGTATCTTATCTCCACAACCAGTGAGGATGAGGATTGCAGTTGAATAGCTAAATTCTGATTATCGCTTGGACAATTTTTTATTTTTTATTTTTGCTTGAACTAAGTAACAAGCTTTTAGCTGTAATTTTCATGTTCTCCAAAGTGCCACTGTTACAAGCATCAGAGGGAGGAAGAAAAACTTCCAATGGGAAACAGAGTTGTCAAAAGTTAAATTAGGTATAATTGTGTAATTTGCGTGTTTTATGAAAATCTGGTGTGTGCAGGTGGAAGCTAATGATGCAGTTACAGTGGCTGGCATGACCAGGCCGAAGCAGTTACCTAATGAACAATTGTCTGATCTTGCTGTATCTACGGCAACAAAGCTGCAATGTTTCCGGGTACTCTTTGTTGTATTTGTTGTACATTGTGTTTTTGTGTTGTGATACCTGCAATGCTCTTCCTCTGCTTAAATTCACAGTATCGACATAGTTGCAAAACTTTGCCTGGGGCCCTGGACAAGTAATGCCTCATAGAAAATTTGATCAATAGAAAGATATGTGTGCAGTGTCCTTGCCTATATGTATCGTTGTGTTGAATATATCATGAGCTTAGTTGTTCTTTGTTTCCAATTGCCAGCAACTTGGAAAATATTTCAAGCAATCTGCCAAAGCATTGGAACAGCAAGTGGCTAGGGAAGCAAGATTTTACGGTGCTCTCATTAGGTAAGCACCCCCTAAATGCTGTACTTCTTCAGTACAAGATACACTACGTCGAAGTTTCTTGAATATTGCACCACAAACTACAGCAGCATTTCTAGATGTTTCTGGAATAAACAATCTTAAGATTTTACCTTTCTTGTTTGTCCTTGTCGTTGCATAAATTGATTGCATCCCTCTATAGATCGTGTACAGTGACCTCAGAGAATTACAAATTGTTTGTATCGTTTTCTTTTTCTTCACTGCCCTCTTTCTGTGCCTCTATTTTTTTTTTTATTGTAAGCTTACTGCATCGCAATGACGTTTGCATTACATCCTGTGTCTACTTGATTTACTGACAAGCTGATAGATTGCAGCAAAACTGGAAAGTTAAACGGCAGCGTGTGGTCGCTACCGCTTCTGGCAACGAAGGGTTCTATATTGATCTATTAGACAATTCATTACATGATTCAGCGGCCATATCTCGCCCATCTGCTTTATCAACAGTGCGCATTGAGCATGACCCAGCGGGAATGCTTTCTGTGAACTTACCTCCAAAGTCATGCCGCTCTCTTCAATTTGTGTTTCTTGGTGCGCAACTGTATAATTGTCCAACACAATCTAGTAAAATGCGAACTCATTGCTCTTCTAAGGATCCATCCAAAGAAACTAAAAAAGAACGTTTGAGTGATGATGAATCTATTAAAGAAACCCATTCAGTCATCCGTCAAGTTCATCGTGCAATCTTTGACGAGCAGGTTTGTGCGTTGCTTATATTGTTGACCTCATATTTCTGAATATTGTTTTTGACCACTTCTGGTTCTCTGGTTCCAGGTTTTTGATTTGGTGAATCGTGAAGCATTCAACCAGTCTTTAGGTGTGAATGTGACCGGAATACGAGAAAACTATTTACAATTGAGCATAGATCAAGGAGCTTCTGCATCTATTTCGCTTGTGCCGTCTTGGGAAGAAAATCAAACAGTTGACAGTGCAGGGACTCAGAATGTAGAAACTGCAATAGTACCTTTAGAAACATTTGATGGGTCAAGGTTAGGTGAAGGGAAAAGTGATACCCATAAAAGGAAACCCCAGCTTCCTAATCGAGTTAGTTGTGAAATCTTTTTGGAGCAAATTTTTCATGAACAAGTACTTGTGAAAGCAAAGGATGGATCGACATCTGCTGTTAGAACTCAGTTAGCCAATCATCCAGCGAAGAATCGGTTAAATCTTCTGGGTCATTTCTGCATGTCTCTGGCTCACAGGATCTTTTCAAACAAAGTTCTCTCTGAGCTGGAAAATCTGGTATGGTTTGACTTCTTGTTCATTCATTTTACATGGAAGAAAAAGAAGCTTTTTATATTTGTGTGGCCATTTCGTTTATCTACAATTGTTTGTTTGATACTTGAAGGTTTCCGGGGTCCCATATGTCCAACTTATATCCCATCCTACTTGGAATTCTCGTACATCTTCATGGACCCTCTCTATGAATGTTCCTCGGTCCATTGTTCATGCCGGATCCCAAAACCAGAACTCGGGCATTAAACATATTGAGGATGGGAAGTCACAGTTTCGGACTAAGGTGGTTGTGAACGATGATTGCATCAATGTAGAAGGGGAGGGTGCACCAAATGTTGTTGGCCTCTTCAAAAGGTCTGAGAGCATCTGTTCTATGAACAGATATGACTGTGACTTGGCAGATCTTCCTGTGATACTTCTTCAGCAGGTATGTCTCAGTTTTTGTAAGCAATTATGGTACGTCTAGATGTAATAAAAGAATAAATTTGAATACAATGAAAGGGGTATCCTTAAGTGAATTCATATTTTGCGAGTTATGATGACTTAAAACTTAGCATTAAATTGACATTTGGCAAGGGGTCAAAAGGGAGGAGGGTCTTACATGGCAAGCATTCTAATTGTAGACTTCCAAACTTCAGTTATTGAATATGGATAAAATGAAGGTTGTATGATTTATTTAACCAAATTGGGTATGATGCTCCAAAAAGGGTTGGGTATATCATAGCATGGTATGCTTGTATGTGTTGTCATGTTGCTTCCAGTTAACCAACCAAAGAGTTGACAACCATCGTTTGCTTTACACTTAAGAATTGCATCAGCTAAAATTTCTCTAATGCATGCTTGAATGTTGCATGTGAGATTTCAGAGGCTTTAATCTCAGCCTCAGCTCTTTCTGTTTGATAACAAGTTCATTGGTGTGTATGCGCTAAACATTCACAAAACGCAATCGTTACAACTTCAATCCACAAAGTCTTTTATAAAATGCACTTTGGTTAATACGCGGGTACGAGTCTTTTATGTATGCCTCTTTGTACTTCCTTTCCTGCTGTTCTCGCATTTCGTTAATGTTCCTGTCAATGCTATGGGTTTTTTCCCAACAGATTGCAAGCCAGGTTATTCGGTGGCTTCACGAGGAAGCTCTTATGGTTGGAATAAAAGCGAAGCGAGACTACCTGTGCTTATCCTTTGAGTTAGACCAAGGAGAAACACTAGGTTTAGTAGCTCACGTGGATCCAGAAGATACCCAAGGGTGCATCTCCTGGTGGTTGGTGGTGGAGGATGGATTCACCGAGGAAAGCAAATTTCATCCTGATATTTCTGATGGCGGATCCGAAACTCGGAAATTCCTGGGTTATTTATCACTTGATGTGTTGTATTCGACATTGATGGACTTGGTTAGTCTCTGCAATGGTGGTGGGAGGCCCTGATTCTGCACATTTTTCCTGCACTTTGTTAGTGGGTAAGGCTTCTGGTGATTATGCGCTTTTGATGCGCCAAAGCATTTCTCTTGTACTTTCTTTGCTGATTTTCCCCCCTTTGCTCTCATTTGTCTTATTCGATTGTGCTGGTCTTATAAAGTGTATAATGGATGAAATTAACGGAGCCTGTTCTCCTAAATTAGTGATGATTTGCATTGCAATGAGTCTGACTCTGCGTTTTATATCCAATTTGAGGTTTTGACCGACACCAAAGCTGCATATGTAAATCAAAAAGGCTCTTCTTTGGTATACTTAACTAATTCACTTTCCTATCAGTGTGTGGGTATATATACATTGGTATACACATATTGGCGTGTCCCCCATTTTTTGGAAATTTGCGTCTCAGCATGTCAGTTTAGTTTCCATGTCGTGTCCTGTGACGGTGTCGGTGCTATATAGCATTTAGTTATAGGTCATTGACTGTGATCAATATGTTAATGTTATTTGAGTTTTCAACCATCATTAAAGCTGCACATGTGATTAACAACATCACCAAGGTTCTCTCTACGGTAAGAAACTAGCACAAGGAACCTACCCTTTGTGTGTCCATCACACCAGGTCACTTTCGTTTTTGACAGATCACTCTTTTGGACCATTAGAGTAGTTTAAAAACTAGGTTATCATTTCATTTAGAATTGGGTTTCAATGGATGAATCAGTTGTTTGTGGAAGAACTGCTCACCTAACATGTGATGCCTGCCTGTTTAAACCTTGGAACTGATGAACCTTGAGTTATCTTGATAAGTCAGAATGCAGCAAAGTGCACCACTATAACAAATAGGGACTGATGAATCTTGAGTTATCTTGATAAGTCAGAATGCAGCAAAGTGCACCACTATAACAAATAGGGACTTTAGTACTGGGCCGACAGAAATGTGCGGTGGATAAGGGTGTTGGGACATCATGTGGCAGTGCTAGACCACCCAATAATTATTGTAGAAATACACTTGTTCGAGTCCCCCGCTATGTACAAATGCTGTGTCTGCCACTGGGCGAAATGCACCACTATAACAAATGAGACTACTAAGTACAGATTATCTTTTCTTCACAATACCCATGGTCTGACTAAAAATGGAAGCCACAACAAGGGGCAAATCCGCAGATGCATTTGGCTACACTCTCTGGTTGCATCAGATCATAACCAAGCTCCTTGTTTTTATGTTTATTCTTGTTCTTTTGTCTTTCGGATAAACCTCAATTAGTTACTAATAATAATTCCACATTTTTTGGGGTGGGAATAGCCTTTTAGCAGGGATAAAATTGTTAGCGGTCCACAACCACCAAGGTTTATCTCGAGGGAGTTTATTGAGTGCTGCTGGTTTTGTCAAAACCAGTCACTTTCATCTCAACAAATCCACTCTCTTCGAGACCAATAGGAGAGAGAGAGAGAGAGAGAGAGAGAGAGAGAGAGAGAGAGAGAGAGAGAGAGGTGAGTGTATTGTTTTCTTTTGCCCTCCGCAAATGTGATTGATCAACTCTTTCTTGGAAGAGTTTCTCAATAAACAGATAAGGCCTATCTGAAACTGTGTGTTTAGATAACTACTGAGTAGTACTATTAATTAGAGGCTTAAGATATTTCAACCCTCCCTCCAGTTGTGTTTTTTTTTAATAACTCTGGTATCTGGGCAGCTTAGGAGCACCTCAAATAATCCTGAACCCCAATCTGATCGCGCAGGAAGTCCGGACCAAACTGCACCAGAAGAGTAAACAGCGCCAATGTATATCTTTTAGTCCAGAATAAAAAATAAAAAATAAAAGGGAAAACCACAAGAAGTGGGACTGGCGCATGCCTGAGCCCCACAAATTGTCTTGTAGATGCATCAAAATTCAAATCACAACAATCTCAAAGTTGCACACCCAATGATTTTCAAAGTTGCTTCCACTTTTCGTGGGTATGGGAGTATACCCCTTTCGGCAGGGAAAATAAATAAATGGTCCCTTAACAATTTCATTCTCTTTGTTTTCAGACAATAGTGCTATACGACTTTGAACAAAATTACAAATGAGGATTAAATAATTGGGAGATTTGGTGATAGGTACACTTCCTCAAAAAGAGGTAAGAGAATAGTTCAAATTAAATTATGATAACAAGACACCACAACAATCTTGTAATGTCTGCAATAATTAAATCAAACTCAATGCACAACAATTCAAGGAATGGCCGCACCAGGTAAAAAATACAATCCAACGTCCTCTCCAAAATTTGGCTCCATAAGCTATTTGGAGGGAAAATGGTTGTAAAAAAAATTAAAATTCATCACTATAAGACAATTGTCTCGCGTAAGGCTAGTTAGGAGGCTCCCTAAAATTACCTAATATATAGTATCAAAAGTAATCATTTGTCGGATTTGTGTGAGTTTTTTTAGATTAATCATCCGTCTAGATGAAAGAAATTTGAAAAAGTAAAAAATTAAGAACAAAGTTCTCCAAGACAAAACCAAGTCACACAAAATACAGTTTTAACCCAATCGTGTATTTGACACCTTTCAACTTCAGTCCATATTTCTATACTAGTGTCTATTTATTTTGGCCCCAAAAAAAAAATTAAATAAGCGCTATATATCAATAATGCTTTCCGTCTTTATAGAAAAATTAAAATAAATTTTTCGAAAGACACCTCAAGAATAGCAACTACTCAACTGATACCCAATGGAGTACTAATTTAATGGTCCAAATTAATTATTCTCTACTGATAGTTAGGTTGGCTCATTCATAAGAGACAAAAATAGAAGTGATGGGCAAGCATCATCCATTGTGGTTATGCATTGCTGGCAACGAACGGAGACATAACGTTTCATTTGTTTCCCACAAGAACAGAAAATCTCTTTCCTCCATCGTTTCAATTTCAATGGCACGCCAGTGATTGGTTGGTCGACTGTGATCGGAGTATTTTAGGTATTTGGGTCAGTTTATGCGCACCTCGACTAATCTTGGAACCAATTTCATCGCTCACTTGTAGGAATCCCAATTAAAATTAGTACAAAGCTCTATATGGACTGCTCTCAAAAGAATCAATATCACCTAAGAGGTTTCGAACCTGAAACCTTAAGGGGCAAACTCCTAAGTTTCAAGTCTTAACTATTAGCGAACCGTGGGGTTAATAATTTGATGAAATTTGTTGTACATACGCCGTGTGCGGACCTTTTTAAAACTAATATTTTGAATAGTCCTGCAAAAAATGAATTCAATTGGATATGCAAGTGGTCGATCTAGTCTTCCAAGTTTTATTCAAAATTCAAGATCCTGAACTTTGAATGAAAAATTTGAAGATTGAATCGACCACTTAGACATATTTAATTCGACTGAATTTTTGTAGGATCACTCGAAAAATTATTTTAAAGATAATGAATGGTTTGATTTATTCAAATAGAACCCAAAAGTGAACCCCACGGGTGTATGTATTTTGGTATCCCAATATTCGGTTTGTTCTTTGAGCATTAGATGGTCATATCTGAACTCTAGCCTGAGTACAAGACACATACATTTCCCAACCACTGCGTTTGGCTGCCTTCAAGTGGAACGGTGTCGGTTTGTAAGAAAATAAAGGCTCGTGAGATTTTCTCTATTCTACACCGTTGGATCCACTCATTTAATAGGTGGCGCCCTCCTATTGAAAGTCTCACATGATCACCACAAACACAATCCTCATAGAAGATCCAAATCCGTCATGGGGATGTTCAAAGAATAGCATAAAAGACGAACAGATCCTTGTTACCATTGCATCATTTTATATTTTCAATGTTAGAAGTTACTCCGATATATAAAATTCTGATATTATTATTATTATTATTATTATTATTATTATTATTATTATGTTATTAAGTCGTACAATCCTGATTATAGATCTCAAAGGTTTTCTCTCTTTCCCTCTTCACCCCCATCCTCCTCCTCTCCAAACCACCATCCGCCGACCCTCCTCGGCCTCTTCCGTCGTGCAGTCCGACGACTTTTAAATGTAGGGGCTTGCAAATCGTGGTTGCCAGAGGCATCCTCCTCCCGCCGGAGTAGGAGATCTAGGTGGGTGGATGAAGTCTGCTCCGGTACGGCGGACTCTGTCCGGTTCCGTTACCGGTTTTTCTCTTTGTTCTGGTTCTTTTCTTTGGTGTCCCCTGTGTGGGATTTCTCCCTATTTGTGGGGCTTCTCTATGTAGGTGTTTTTGGTTGTTTTCTGCAGTGCTCCATCTATTTGGAGCTATTGGTTTAGTTGGAGTTGGGTATAGTATTTGAACTGAGTCCCCTCCTATTTGGTTTCTTGATCCCTTGTTTAGGGATAGAGTTTCCTCTTGATGTACTGTTTCTTGGATCTATAATATCACCTGTTATCGTTGTGGCCAAAAAAAAAAAAAGTCGTACAATCCACGCTTCCGTAACGACTAAAATTCAAAATTGAATTAGTTGTTCAACTAGTTGAGTTATTATTGGTAGGATACCCCATCAATTAATCATCAGGCCTTGGAATATTTGGTGGAGTAATTGTTTTGGTCACGTATCTTGAAGTATTTAAAGAGAAGTTTCAATTACAATCCAACGGCTTCTCCAAAATTTTGCTCCATAAGCTATATGAAGGGAAAATGCTTTAAAAAATTAAAATTCATCACTATAAGACAATGGTCTCACGTAAGGCTAGTTAGGAGGCTCCCTAAAATTACCTAATATATAGTATCAAAAGTAATCATTTGTCGGATTTGTGTGAGTTTTTTTAGATTAATCATCCGTCTAGATGAAAGAAATTTGAAAAAGTAAAAAATTAAGAACGAAAGTTCTCCAAGACAAAACCAAGTCACACAAAATACAGTTTTAACCCAATCGTGTATTTGACACATTTCAACTTCGGTCCATATGTCTATACTAGTGTCTATTTATTTTGGCCCAAAAAAAAAAATAAATAAGCGCTATATATCAATAATGCTTTCCGTCTTTATAGAAAAATAAATTTTTCTAAAGACACCTTAAGAACAGCAACTACTCAACTGATACCCAATACTAATTTAATGGTCCAAATTATAATTATTCTCTACTGATAGTTAGGTTGGCGCATTCATAAGGGTCAAAAATAGAAGTGATGGGCAAGCATCATCGATTGTGCGTTGCTGGCAAAAAACCAAAGACAGGGCCTTTGATAATTTTAAAATGGAAGCGGTTCCTCTTCGGTCCATATTTTAAATTGGGAGAAACAAGCAAAATCTAAGCCATCCAATACTGTAAATAATGATCTGGATCTGCTCAAATACTCTTTGGGGGAATAATTCTTCGCAAGAAGAGTCCTTAAACATATTCGAACCATTGATTTTTTTAATGTAATAGTCCAAATTTGGACCGTTTCTTTTTGTCCAAAACTTCGACTAGAGAGGATCCGATCCCATATTCTCCGTTAACTTTAAGTCATTTGACCATTCCTATGGGAAAAAACCTCTTGTTTATAAAAAAAAAAAAAAAACTAAAAGGTGTGTTCAGTGGACGAAGCTCCAGCATATGTGGAGTTCGGCCAGAAAGATTGAGAGACTTTTCAAGATATAGAAAAGATATTTTACACACAAAACATAAAAAAGAGAAATTGAAATGATTTTTTTTAAACATTTTTCTTGAAATTCATTTACCTTTTTTTGCTGACTAAATGCATAATTTGAAGTTCTTCCAGACTTCTAGCAATAACTAGTGCTATGTTTTTTACTTTTTAAAATGTGCAATTAAAGATAATACTTAACATGGATCCGGACAGATCCTCTATGAGGATTGTGTCTGTGGTGATCGTTTGAGGCTTTCAACGGGAGGATGCCACCTCTTAAATGAGTAGATCACTAGATCCAACGGTATAGATTAGAGCAAATCTCATCAGCCTTTTATATTCTTACCAATACGACACCCTTCCATTCAAAGGCAACCAACGGAGACATAACGTTTCATGTGTTTCCCAACGACACCCTTCCAGTGATTGGTTGGTCGACTGTGATTGGAGTATTTGTTCTGTAATTTGAGAATTTTCGTTTATTTTTTTATAACTTAGATAGATATTTGGGTCAGTTTATGCGCACATCGACTAATCTTGAGATCAATTCCACCACTTACTTGCAGGAATCCCAATCAAAATTAGTGCAAAACCCTATGTGAACTGACCTCAAAAAAATCGATATTACCTAAGAGGTTTTGAACTTAAAACTTTAAAGGATAAACCCCTTAAGTTTCAACCCTTAACTATTAGCCAACCCCTGGGATTAATAATTTGATGAAATTTGTTGCACATACGCCGTGTGCGGACCTTTTTAAAAATAATTTTTCAAATAGTCCTGCAGAAAATCAATTCAATTGGATATGTAAGTGGTCAATCCAGTCTTCCAAGTTTCATTCAAAATTCAAGATCCTAAACTTTGAATGAAAATTTTGAAGATTGAATCGACCACTTAGGCATATTTAATTGGATTGAATAATTTGAATTTTTGTAGGACCACTCGAAAAATTATTTTAAAGATAATGAACGGTTTGTTCTTTGAACATTAGATGGTTACTATCTGAACTAGAGTCTAAGTACAAGAGTAACAAGACACATAACATTTTCCATCCGCTGTGTTTGGCTGCCTTCAAGAATAACAGTGTCGATTTGTAAGAAAATAAAGACTCATGAGATTTCATCTATTCTACACCATTTGATCCACTCATTTAATAGGTGGCGCCCTCCTATTGAAAGTCTCACACGATCACTACAAACACAATCTTCACATAGGTTCCAAATCCTCATGGAGATGTTCAAAGAAGAGCACAAAAAACGAGCAAATCCTTTTTGCCATTGCATCATTTTATATTTTCAATGTTAGAAGTTACTCTGATACATATAATTCTAATATTATTATTATTATTATTATTATTATTAAGTCGTACAATCCACGCTCCCGTAACGACTAGAATTGAAAATCAGGCCTTGGAATATTTGGTGGAGTAATTGTTTTGGTCACGTCTGTGAAGTATTTAAAGAGAAGTTTCAATTACGATCCAAAAATTCCTCAAAGATACAAGAAACGAATCTGGCCGCCTACCCCAACTGCAGTTCTCTCCAGTTTTGCCGCTGTAAATACACTTGTACAGATCCCTCTTGGCTCTTGCTACCCACACTAGGACACACCGCATAAAATACTAAACCTTCATTTATTATTGCAATCTCTTTGTCGTTCATTACCTCCTTTTATTGATTCGCCATTGGTGACTACAACCTTGGAAGTCGAAGAGGTTGAGATTTGGGGAAATTGGTGGCAATACGAATCGTTATCTGGGTTTCAAGAATACAAGGCATTTGAGTGGTATAGACTTTGTGGGTTGTTTCATGGGTTTCTCAAGAAAGTGAGGAAAGTAGATTGCGATGAGGGTTTTGTGAGAAATTTAAATTTCTTGATGTGGGTTTTGTAAGAAAATTTTGATTTCTTACGTGGGTTTTCTGTGGAGTTAGATTTTTTTGATGTGGGTTCTGGATAGGAACAAGATTGGATTATACAGCTAGGATATTTTTGGTTTCAGGATTTTATAGGGTTTGGGGTTTGACTCCATCTTGATAACGGTTTGCTTGAAGGATACAACTTGAAAGGATCCTACGGTTAAATTTGGAACTGTTCCATTAGAGATATTGGCGGATCATCTTTAGGTCTGAGGATTATTCTTCAGACAGGATTTAGGAGTTGCAAAGAAGCAGTTTTC
>BPLS01000710.1:386151-457392 GCA_019656275.1 Rhododendron kiyosumense
TTTCCTCCATACTTCAAAATTTTTTGTAGGGCTAATTTTTTTTTTAGTGGGTTGGGTATATCCTAGATTTTGTGGATTGTTTTGTTTGTGAATATGTCTGGTGGAAGTGGAACACCAACTGGGGGTGGATTGATGAGGCAGAGGCACAACAGCCAAGGATACGCCTCGAGCAACGATGACCTAGAGGATGATGCTAGTTCAAGGTCATTTTCTCAGTCGACATCAGCGGAGAAGAAGAGGACTTGGGTTGAGATGGTGGAGAATTTTCTTTGGATTGCTTCTGCAGTTTTTATCATATTTCTCGGTGACGGGCATTCCAATTTTATTTTCATCTTGTGGCATGACGATCGGATTAGAAGGTAATTTGCTCAAGCTTAATCCTTTTCACATATTCTCATTGCTCATTCATAAAGAGGGACTCTTGAAATTTGAAACTCATTGTTTGGTTTTTAGAGGCCTAGACTAGTGCAATTTTGTTAAGATGCTGAGAGTTCTTTCGGAGTTCCCTGTATTGAAGATAGTTTCTCAGTTCCTTCTTTGGGTTTCTCAGTTCCTTCTTTGGGACTGCTTATTCGGGTGATCAATTCCTGTAGACTATAAAATCCCTGTTCCTCTAAGCACGTTTTCCGTTATGGATGATTTGGATACTTGAATTGATTATGAAAAGGTATCATATGGTTTGTTTTCTTCATTTTCCTCTCTTTTAATCTTTTGTTTTATGGTAGTTTCTCCATGTGGATTTGTTGAACAGTTATGATTCTGCAGAAAAACTGGATGCTGTTAACTAATACAGCTTCAAGCTTGTTTGAACAAAAGGATAAAAGAAAATTAGTCCAGCTTCATTGAGGTTCCGTACTTGTACACTGTCTAACACCTGAAACCTTGCACTAACATTTTGTCTGATATATTCATTCAATACATCAATGAAAAAAATGTGGTCTTCTTTCAAAATTCACACAGGAGGAGTACAGGATCTTCTACCTTTCAATCATACCAAATAGATTTTGAAGGTTCTTTGGACGATCCATTCAGTTTTGGGCCATTAAACTATTTGTGTGTGCTGCTAATTTAACTCATCAGATCAGATTGTTAATGCATTCTGTCTGTCTATTTAACTAGGACAACATCCAATCACAATCATTTTGAATTAAGTAGTGAAAATGCCATGGCTTAAGTGTCACTCGAAAGGTTTGGATGCAGAGCTCATGCTTCTAGATATTGTTACACCAGGTTAGTTAAAAGTCATTTTTAGCTATTTTCAAGAGGAAAAACTCAAAAACTTAGCTGCACCAGAATAGGTAAAAGGTTAGCTAAAGTCCATATAGCCTCAGTGCTTCAGTATTTTACCCGAGCAACTGCTCACTAGGTAAGCCTTTTTATATTGTTTTCCATCAACACTTTTCTTCTCTCTCCTAGTTTCTCTTCTTCTTCACTCCTGGTTTTCTGATATTTTCTGATATTTTAATGTATAGAGAGAAAGTGATAGAGAGTCTGGTGGAGGGTGAGAGCAAAAATTGGATAGGTATAATAGAAATTCTACCTTTTTCACTGGGTAGTTTTGCTATCATTGGTGTACATGCTCTAACTTGTTCTTCCATCCTGTAAATGCTAGGAAGTTATGACACTTCAGCTCTGTTTGTCATCCAATGTGCCGTATATTTGTCTTTCATATTCTATGTGCATTTCTACATTCGTAATGTATACGTTGTCAAGACTTATGTTTTTTGTGGATTAATGAGAATCTTCTTGCTGTTATAATTTACCTCCACGCGTCTGCTTCATGCAGAGTACCATTTTACCTTGGGATGGTGGGAGTTGGTTTGAATGTCATCTTCTTCTTATACACCAGTTTGTCAGCATGGAGTTCGCGGAAGTCTGGTGAAAAGTGGGATTCTCCAAGTACATCTGCCCTTCCATTTGTTACCTTACTTGGGATCATATCCTTTTGCTTGTAAGAGAGCTATCCTGCCTTTAATTTTCTTCGATATACCACTTAGTTAAAGACTGCTCATACTTTTCCTCTGGACTCCTCATTCAGGTTTTCGTTTTCTTTGTGGCCACTTTGGAGTTTCTTGACCCTACCTCTTCTGGTGAGAGTCTCAATTTACTAGTGTGTTTCACTTTTGTATTAACTTTGTAGATATTCAGAATTCACTTACAGATATGGAAATTTTTACTCGACTAAATTAGCTAATGTATTTGGCATATTGTGCAGTTCACGCTATATATGGCCGGCATGGTCTTGGTGCCCTACCTTACGCTTGGGACATTGAGGCCACATACCAATGAGCTCCGTATAGATTGATCATTTTGTTTCACAGTTAACAACTCCATGTCCATACAGAATTAGGTGAATAGTTTATACCTTAGAATTTACAGTTGGTGACATTGAGAGCAGAATCATAGTTTTGTTTTTTTGTGTTGAACGCATTACCAGACGATCAATGTTTATAAGAGCAACAGTTCTAATTTTCATATTGCGTGATTCATACTTTCACGTGTCAATTCATGAAATGCTGGACAATTTTAACCCCGTGGTGTGCAAATGGAACGGATCAAGTTGAAATGGAATTTGCTTTGTTGTTGATTTGGAGCCAATTTGCGGTTCTCATGAGTACATTATTTAAAGTCATTGCCTGGCTTTGGATTGTGTAATTTTCTGAATTTGCTTCCATTTGTTTAGCCATTTTGACACCAGCAGACTACCTGTTCATAACCAGCTGATGCCTATATAAGACGGATGATGTTGCTCAGTACCTGTTCATGCATATTGTTACTTGCTGTTGGAATGGACAACTGCTTGATAAACTGGGGAAGTGGAGAGAGAGAAGACACCATTTTTAGCTACCCCTTAAATTGCCATCGTTTAATACATTTGTTCCCAATCATGGAGAACATCAATGTTGTCCGACAAGACTAGCAAAATGACCGTATACAAATATCAGAGCTACAACAAATGGAATTTCTCACGAGTCCCAGTTCGCAATTATTTCCCCACACCCTTTCCACTTTCTTTCTCGTATATGGCAACAAATGAATCTAATATGGGACAAGCGTAGGACTCACACATCTCTCCATATAATTTTACAAAATACAGAAAGAGCAACAAAGTTCACCCGGTCTGAGATCTTGAGAGGAAATATTGTGCCAGAGAGAAGCAGTTCTCCTTCTGCTTCTTGTATTCATTGTATCGCAGGAAGAAGTAACCGAGATAATCAAAATCAATAGGAGACATCTTCGCCTATGACCAATGAGCATAGATTGAATTAGATGATGATGTCTTTGGAATTGTGATCACTGGGATTGGATACGAAGACTGAAGAACAAAATGTACCTGGATTAGAGCCCATAGAGCCCAATACAAGTGTGAAGCTAACCTATAAGTGTTTGTCTCCACATATAGGGCTTCGAGATCTTTGTCAGATACCTGTGTTCAACATATAAGCAATTTGGAAATGTTTCTACTCAAATGAAAGTGCTAAACCCCAGTGCAGATTCGATGCTCAGTGAAAAATATTTGAGGGTGGTATTATAGAACCGGGGGAGGTGCTGTGCTACATCGTTGTGCAACTACGAAAGGTGTACAAGATTTAAGATCTGACCAATGGGATTTACGTCCACGAACTGTTATAAAGATTTAGTGCCACATATTTCAATGACTTATCCACTTCAACCCGCAAAAAAGTCAGATTCCATGAACCAACTGATACAATCCACCAAGAATACATTTTACTTTGAACAGAACCAACAATAACCTAAAGAAGCAAAACAATATGGGGCGCTTCTATGAGTGCTGTATTACCAGATGTGTTGTCTACAAACAAGCAATAATTGCAATTTTTTAATTAGACAAATGGACATCAATTATCAAACTCAATTTAAAGAGCTTCTTGCCCATGCGGAAATAATTGTTTCACCATTTTGTTTTTGTGATCGTCTTTTGCCAATTTGAAACCCAAGAAACATGCATAAGTAACGAAAATCTGTTTCAAGTTAGACAAGCTTGCAATACTAACGTACCTCAAGTGGTTTTTCAGGTTCTAGATAGTGCCTGAAGAAATGATACTGCTCATCTCTACTTGGATATCTACCCAAGATCAAGAATCAAAAAATCACGTTAGCCGTTATGAACATTAATTATAACGGACAATGTAGTAAGAGCAAGGAAGATCGCATACAAGCTGTAGTCACAATCGTATCCAGCATATTCGTTGAAGTGGTTTCCAATGTCAAAGCCTTTGTAATTGTAGGATCCATACTCAAAATCAATGAAGTACAGCTTTTCTGGATGTCAAACGAGATAGGGGTCAGTAAGAAGGGAGAGAAATGATAGTAGCTATGAACATCCGGCCTCTCTCCAGTGTAATGGACACCATGTCCCGCACTAACACCACAGGGCCAAAATCTAAGAAATGTTCTAAGCACATCGTATCAGACACCTCTATCTAAATTGGATGACAAAATTGTTTAGTTGTTAGATTACCCAAGTACACAAATTTTTGGAAGAAAACATCTGACTTCCTCTATCCGCTCAAAACTTTTCATCAAATTGAGACAAATAAACCCTGATTCCAAAAGTTAATCAAATTAGATGAAAGGATGCAGTTATAACCTTCTCATGCAACAAAATTTTCTTGCAATATCTCAGGGTTAACCATGCAGCACAAAACAAAACAGAAATATATTTCAAAATCGTGGAGAACTTAGGGCGACAAAACGAGGGGAAAAATTGCAACGCTGTAACAGGTGAAGAAATAAAGCAGATACCCTCTTCATCATTGAACATCAGATTTCCGGAAAGTAAGTCATTATGAGCAAACACCACAGGAGAATCAAGGCGGCCTGTCAATTCCTGTTCCAAAGCAAAAGACACTTCTTCACAAATTAATCTATAGCTCCTTGATAGCCTTCAATATAAAACTAGCATATGGTAATCCCAAAATGAAAAAAAGGACTTCAAAGCTAGCCAAAAAATAAATGAATATTTTCTTACTCCCACAACACCAGATCGATTTTTAGATTTGATTTGAAAGTGAATGAAGATTTGATTGATCCAGTTTGCCTCAACATGGAAGAGTCCATAAGAAACTAAAATAACAACTGAGAATACACTCCAAAGGAAGAACTGCCAAATAAGTGGGGAAAATGAGGCCAGGAAACCAATTCAAAGTTTGAATATGTAATTGCTGTGCTTTAAAAAAAAGAAACATATCTACAGATACTAAAAAGATGTCAAGCATCAAAATCTCGGCAGCAACCAAAGAGGAGAGATGGTGTATAACTTTTCTTATCTTGAGTTCTATTGACCTAATTTCCACAGCAAATTTCGATCTTCTAAAACTACACCATAAGAACTAAGATGAGTAAACAAAATCCATCCGCAAGTACATAGACAAGAAAGGTGCATAATAATATTCCACACCAGGACCCTTCAGCTGAAAGATATATTGGCAGAGTCATTCATGTCCAATCCTTTTGTTAGGAAAGCATGTCAACCACGGTATAACACCAATTAAAGCATGGCATAAGAAGAGTGACTACCTTGAGCTCAAGAACTTCAGCATTAACTTCTTCGAATGAAATTGTCTCATATTTATTCTGTTTCTCATCCTCATCAAATGTGAGAGTGGATGCTGCAAGAAGCATTGACTTGGACATGAGGAAAGTGACATGTAAGTATGTAACGGATAAGAGACATTCTCAAACTGCCAATATTTACAACCTAACTTATTTTATCCAAGAAAAACATATTTACTTTGAATGTCCGTCCAATAGTAGAGGAGCTAGTTAAATCAGTAAAGGACCTTTTTGAAAGAACTTGAAAATTTCAATCCATAGCTGAGGTTCTTTTGAGCCAGGAATTTCCACCTGATGGAAACTGCGAAGCTGCTTGGCAATTTCGGCAGCCAGCTTTGGCTTTCTCATGTCTGTCAATCAAACAAGATCCGTCAACACAACGTGGTTGGTAGTAAAATTCTTCAGGAATCCATTGTCATTTCAATAGAAAAACTCCTTGGTTACCAAAGGCCCCCAGTTGCAACTAAGGAAAAACCTCCATACTTTTGTCAAATGATCAGGACATTCTACTATTCTAGATAGAGAGGAGATCAAGAGAACGATTTGCTAAAGCTTTAACATTGTAATTCTTGGTGAGATTGGGTGAAATTCACAAATTTATCTCACAAACTTCACAAATTGGAGAAAAATTCTCATTTCGGCAAATAATGTATTGACAAGTGGCACCGCGCTAGGTGGTGATGCATCTAGGTGGATGAAACAATATAAAAGCTACAAGCAAGTTAAAATCCCTCCACGGGGAATCAAAGTTGGTTTCCAATGCTACAAGTGAAGTAGTTTATAGCAGCAATCACTAGAGATTGTCATAGCACTGATAGCAGCAATCACTAGAGATTATCATAGCAGCAATCAAGTAGGGATTTTCTAATGATTTTTTTGATTTCTTTCTTTCATACTTCTCCAAATTTTTAACTCCCATGATCAATCGACGGACAGGAGAATTGTGCAATGACGAGACCGCCTAACCTAAAGTAAAGCCTCTTCCCTCTATTGACGGCGAACCTTGATTGACTGGCACTAGAAACTCATTCGAAGTATCAAAGGTCTTAAAGAACAAACAAGTAAACTATGACTCTACGAGTATACCACCCTCAGCAAAGAAAAAAACCCACCATTCATTCCTTAAGAATCCCAGCATGAATCTTGTTCAAAGAATGCACTTCGTAAGGACTTACCGGATGGAGTTAGTGTGCGTGCATTTATAAATGATTGCACCATGCCATTTCCAAAAACTCCAAGCAACTTCGCACCAAATCCTGCAGCTGAGAGGTATCCAATAGCCTAAAAACAATAGGAGGTCAATAATTACAATCTGCGGCAAACCATTGACAGGTTACGTAACCTATCCTGCGTCGGAGGCTGAGGGGGTCATGGAAGTTTGCTGTGAAACGGTTGGGTTAAATAGAAGAACTCAGATACCATCTATATAAATGTCAAACGAAAGAGTTCGTCTTAGCAAACAAACAAGAACACCCAAAGAACAAAGGAAAGCTCAAATTTGATATCATGGATAATCCATAACCAACTACTTAAAAATAACAATCAATGGGAAGTCACCTGAAATTCCCGTTCCCGATCGATGACATATTCGGTATTAGGTCCATACAATCTAACCGTCATACTCACTACATTTCCATTTGCTTCCCTAACTGATACCTTCAATACTGCATGGATGAAAGGTAAATTGCTTCCTTAGACTAGGCTTGAAGAAAAGATAGATAAGAAAGCAAGAAAGTTGCCATATCTAACAATGTTTGCATAGATTTATATTATCATTATGCACCCATGAGTTGGCTAGGGGGGAAAGTGAATAAAATAACTAAATGAATGACGGAAATAATACAACCAAAAGAATACGCACAAAGGTTTGTGATGCCACCGGAAATAGTCTCGACAGAGAAGTGAGAATTGTCCAATTTTGACCATTTCTTGAAGAGATCTTTGCATAGCCCTCTGTATGTAGTAAAATGTCGACAAAAAATCAGGGGAAATAAGGGGGCAAACACAAAAAACTAAAGAGAAGATTACGTAAGAACTAATTTAGAAGATTACGTAAGAACTAGTTTTCCATGTTAGGCCACTTTGAAACCGGATGAAGTAGGAAAAGGAAATGATTTTAGCATTTCGCCCTCCTCTTGTGAGAGGCTAAAAAGACCAGAAATCAAAGAGTTGAAAGCTAAACATGAAGTGCTAAACTTACATCCCAACTGAAAACCAAATAAATTTCGCAAGACTTACTCGCCAAAGAATTGAGTGTCACAAAATATAAGACATCAACTCAGTCATTTCCCAAAATTTTCTTAAACTATGTTTGATGTCCTCGATGAATGTTGTCCTCTACTCATGTTATGGTTGATTTTTCTAAAAAGGTGAGTTTTTCTCTGATTTTTCTTTTGTCTTTGTTTGTGCTTTCCGATGCTCTGGACTAAGAATGAATGAAGCATAGTAATGTGCACATAAATTGATTTGGGTCTCTAAGTCTACCCTCTTTGATGCCTTTCAGCTTTGATTGGGGCATGGTTCTGTGGTAAAACATCCCATTCATGGAGTAAAACATCCATTTAGCTTCTCGGTTCTTGGAGGTATAGGGGCCACAGTTTCAGTGTTACTCAGAGAGCATCCACTTTGTGCATATATAACCAAATGTTAGATCTGTTTCCAATCCTTCCCGCCCATTCCGCCAATGATTGGAGATTAGGTGGGTTCTGTTATTGTTGTTGTTTTCTTCCATCTTTGGACAATCATTTCGTCTGATGGTTTGCTACAACGGTAAAACTATCTTGTAGCATTTTTGGAAGCAGCATCTATTTGGTCGCTTTCTAAAGAATACGCCAAAGAGGTAACAAAAAGACAACAAGATTCCTTCAAAAACGAATATAGGCACTTTAGCCAACCCAAACATAGCCTTGGAATATGTCATAATACATTCGACTCCATTTTCAGTTCTCCATTTCCTAAGATTCTCCGCAACCGAAAATTTTATTCTGTAAAAGATCGAACCCATATTCGTCGATATACTTACTTATGCATTTCTTATATCTGCGTATGCGTGTATACCTACATATACAGATGTGTGTGTGTGTGTGTATAGAGAGAGAGAGAGAGAGAGAGGAAACAAACATGAGGCGAGGTGACATTTCGGGAAGAGGGAGAGAGTGGTCAACGGTGAGAGAAGACGAGTGGATTGCCGAGCTACCGTTCTCTCGAGCTCCCTCGGCAACTTCCATGGCGTTCCAGATGTTCACTGCTCCCATTCTCTCTCTACAAATTACTCTCTCTCTCTCTCTCTCTCTCTCTCTCTAGACTCTGCAAATTCAAATGCTGAGATTGGGAAGCGTTTGGGGGAAACCATAACTGCCGGGAAGTTCTTTTTATTTGACAAAGCCAAGTTTCAGTTGGGCGGATTTGCACGTCTAGTATTACTGAAATTACAAGCTTGCCCCCTTTGTTTAGTTTTAAGCCGACAAGACCAGCAAATGAAGCAATTTATTATTTACTTTTAGACAACTGGGCCAATAAACATTGTGTGGAGCACGGTTTTTTTTGAATAAAATTACGTTAGTCAATGCAAACGTGTTTTTCGAACTGACAGAAAAATGTTTTTATAACCCAGGTGTCCGAACTCCGGGCCAACCTACACGCATGTCGATTAATTTTAGGGATCAATCTCACTACCTAGTCAAGACAGTCTCAAATAAAATCATAGCAAAACTCTATATGGACCTGTCCAAAAAATTTAATACTCCGGTATCTTAACATGTTTCGGACCTGAAATCTTAAAAGGGAATAAGCATCTTAAATTTACGAGATTCTGAGAAAAATGTTGCCATCGTATAATTATTGAGTCAAAAATTCTAAAGAAAATAGTAGTAATTGATGATGCAAACAGAACTTTAGCATCAACTGCTCAAATTTTCCTTGCAATTAGGATTTTCGGTTTTTCTCAATATGTGGGTAAAGTCGGTTATCAGTTAGTATTTCCCTTATCAGGAGGTCGGCTACAAGTCTGATTCACACGTTTGAAATCATTTAAAAACACCAGAAAAAAACAAAAACAAAAGAAGCAATCGTTAGTACTAATAAAAAAGAAGATGATGGAATCAGCTCTTCTCCAGTCCCTTTCGTTGCAACACAATTGAAACCCATTTATATTACAAATATATTTCAAAATTGCATCAACCGGTATCTGATTAACCTAATTTTTGACATGATTGATTGATAATTTCGACAAATTCTAAATCGTCAATGGTTTGTCAAAATAACCTCAGGAAGGACTCACAAATGGGCTAACAGGACAGTCCAGCCCACGAAAATGAACTGCAGAGAATCCTCTACCTAAAAAATCTATCCAAGACCATGACCGACATCCAACAAATTATTGGTACGTGATGTGCAACTGATATCTAAAACGTGATATTTCGGATTGGTCAAACTCTTACTTTTCGTTTTTATGAGGTAGTCTGAAAAAAAAGGCTATGAATTGTCAAAGGAAAAGGTAATCATGATAAATCTGCAGAAATGCTATGGTGTTTCATCTTAATTATGGACCTCCATGCTTCTTCAACATATTAATACAACCGAGAGAGAGAGAGAGAGAGAGAGGCCAAGACAATTAAGGGAAGCAAGGTTTTTGGCCCCGAAAGAACTAACATTGACTTGAATACAGGAAAATTTTAGTACCTCCTTCCGAATTAACAACAAAACTGTAGTAGCTAAAAAACTCGGATTGAATAAGCTCATAGAGATGGCTTTCACTTTGATTTGCCTTTGTTCGAAGGACCCTTTTTGAACGACGTTTTCTTGAAAGGTTTGTTGTTCTTTGGTTTCAACTTGCTTGAGGTTTTGCCCGAGTTTGATGAAGACTTCCGCTGTTGTTGGTTACTCCGCTTCTTATCCTTCTTCACATTGTACATATTGACAGCCTATTTGGGGAAAGAAAAAAAAAACGTTCAGAAGTTATAGGGAATGGTAAAAAGGAAATCTTAAGACCTTGGAGTGTAAACGAAAGCGTAACCCGATGAATAAGGCATACCCTTTCCACATTCAGAATCTCATGGGAATTTTTGGAGATCAACTTGCTCAGAACCTTCTCAGTTTGCTGCCTCTCTAGTGAACCCATTCCGGAGCCTTCGACCACGGGTAGGAACTGAAAGCAAATAAAGGGGAAAGAAAACCTTTTTTTTAGTAGTTGCAGTGAGGAATCAGCACAATCAGGGATCCCAGGGGATCAGAATGTGTTTGTTTTGCAGCTTAAAAGAGTTGCTTGAAGCTTTTTCAAAAGGTGAGAGTATGTGCCAGTGTTGTTAGCCTAGCTTCCATTTACAATTCATGCCTAAATACAGATCAAGCGATGCTTTTGGCTTCTGCTTATAGATTATTAGCTTTCAGCTTTTAGGTGCAAATAAACATGCAATATATGATCCACAAAAACTAGTACCGATAAAAGTACTCAAATGGCAAAAATAAAGACTAAAGAGCATAGCCAAAATTCAACTCTAGTGAACACTGTTGTCGACAAGTTATAATTTGTGGACACTAATCTGGCCCTGTAGCACTTATGATTAGGAATAGTGTACAAACCTTGCGAAATTTCGCTTCATGCTTTGGAGGCTTTTCTCCAGCAAGCTTCTTGTCAAATTTTCCACCACTGGCTGTTGAGGTCGCTGCCATTCCAGCCACACTCTCAAGTTCGTTTTTACTTGCTTTCCTAGGTGCAGCTTGAGTTCCTGTTATGGGAAGAGCTGTAGCAGCGAGTTGAATATGGCTGCAAAACAAAACACATTCATTATCCTTTTACAATTTGAAGCTGAAGAAATTTGCTTTAACTCAGCACAGTGTTTTCCCTCATAATGAAAACTGTAGAAACAGAGAAAAGAGGCTATGGCTATTGGCTGCAATATGACCAAAAACATTACTGGAAGTTCATGCTCAGTGGAAGTCCAAGCATGAGACCTACAACTAAATCCCTTTCGCAATAACAGAAAAACAATTTCACAGGGAAATGAGTACATCCAACTCAACAGGAAATATCAATCTTTTCATTGTTTTACCTTTCCTCACCGAAGCAAAAAAGATCAACAACAGATCGAAAATTGTAGCAATACTCATTCTATAAGAATACTCCAGAGAAAAGCTAAATAGCAGAGGAGAAAATTAGTTGCTATTCAACTAGTAAGTCAGCATTACTTTGGGGCATTCAAATCAGAATCAGATTGTATGCACAGAAGATAAGCACAGATTCTTTCAACTGAAGAGGTAGAGTTTTCCAAACTCAATCACATTCGTTGATCTAGTGACCCACCTGTCCATGGGCCTCTGCTACTTTTTCATTACGGAGGGCAGAATCAGAAATTACATGGGACAGTGATTGGGTTTTTTGACCATTATAAGGAATGAGACGGGAGTGAAAAACAAAAATAAGAACCAGAGAATCCCTCCAAAATTGAAACAAAATGAAAGGCAAATTGGCAAGCCATCTGAAATTATTTGTGTTTCCAACGAGTAGAGATCTTAAGCATAAGATGTTAACTACAAAAGGTTTCAAACTACAGATGATCACACTAAGATAGTGATCAACCGTGTTACATGAAAGTAACATCATTCCATCGACCTCAGACTATTTGAAGATCATGAGTCAACAAAGTTCACCAGATAATCCACAAGGACGGTGTCTTGTTTGTACTAGAACACCAAATGTCAAGCGATAAAATCCAAGCATAGGACAATGAATAACAACACCACTGCAAATTAAAAATGGTTACAAGGTGAAACCTCGGCAGGGCACCAACTTTTGCAGCTTGTTTCAAATTCTGCAACCGATGCTTCTCTTGCTTTTCTACTCGCTGCTTCTTTTCCTCTCGTCTCTTAGCAAAAGGATCTACACCTGGCTCTGAAAGAAGTTACAACCGCGACTATTAGAACTATTTTTCTATAACGAAAACTTCGTCATGATTCACTACAAAGGTGGAGCCGTGGGGGATGCAGAAGAGAGAAGGTCAAGGGGTGAAACAATAATGAGATGCTTAGCAGCTAGAACTTGACCATATCAACTACGTCACAACATAATCTTTATATTCAAAATATTTAAAGGCTACATTGAACATACAGAAACAAAAGGCAATTATAGCTTGATGAAATTACAAATACTTGGCATATTTACCATCAGTCGCCTTTGCCTCAATGATGGGTATATCGTTGTCATCATTCACACGATCATAGCCATGGCGACGCTTCCAAGTACCAGTTTGTTCATCAAATACAACCTTGTCTTTTTTGCGCTGTACTATACCTGCAACATAGTTCAAAAGAAGATGACAAACTGTTGAACTAGCAGCATAAAACAGTCAGCATTATGGTATCATTGCCGTTGTTCTGGTGTTTGACAAGAAAAATCTTTTGTTCAGGTAACATCAAAGGTGAAATACTTTCTTGGAAGCCAAGATTCTTATTGACTAACCTTTCTTTTTAGCAAACTCCTCCCATTTTGTAGGAGGCTTTTTCTTCGGCAGCTGATAAAAGCAAGAAAAATATCAAATATGTAATTACTAACTGTTGCTAAACATGGAAACCAATGAAGGCTACAGCATCACATATTAGGGAAAGAGGAGTACACAAGAACAAGCCAGTATTGTAAGAGCTTCAAGATTATAAACCCGGCAGTTAACTACTCGAAATTTGCTACCTCAGAATCACCCATTGAAAAAAGGAAAAATAGTGCCATACAAGGCGACCAATGGTTTGAGTCTACCAGATACCGTTTTCATCAACAAAACAACAACCACCGAAGAACTCAACACATGTTGCCTGATATCATTATTGCATGGTAAAAGCTCAATATAGCAAAGAGATGGTAGCTCGCTTTTAAATTTAGGCTAGTATTAATGTGGTATAATTGCTCCAAGTCTCCTAAATGTAGGCAATCAAGAACTGTGGATGATAATATTGCTGCTATGCTTCTCCTTCTTCCCCTTTCCCCCTTCATCCGCTATGTTGTATGTTTAAGTGAAGGAAATGCACCACTATTAGTTAGTAGAGGCCACCACAAAACTATGTCATAATTGAGAAATATGTGGCATTCTGCAAGATACTCCAACCTTTGCTCCCTTTAGCTGTTTATAAATTATGGGGGAAAAGCAGCTTCAAAGAAGGTTACCAGTTATCCTACTATCAGGGGATTTCAAGCACTAGGTATGCATAATGCCCCAGATCAGTTGTGTGTTTATACAACAAATTGCCAATGGATTTTCTCGATTTATTTGCCCCTCTCTGCATACCCACCTGTGACGATTTCGGGAACAGGTACCCAAAGTAAAAGCACATATTACAGAGAACTGCCATAAAGGTGGTTACAATAATAGGTTCTCTGTAGCAAAAATAAATGTTGAGACAAACCAAGAAAGCAATCTTGACAATTTTTACTTTTCAGTAATTTAAAGAAGTATGAGAAAGCGATCAAAACAATATGCTTTATGAAGCCACCTTTTGCTATTCGACAACTTAAAAGGAGAAAAAGGAATGAAAAGGGCATTAAGAAAAATCAATAGGGAGGTATGAAAATGGTACAAGGACAAAATTTTGATATTACACAAACATGAAAGAAACAAAGAAGTGCATACAGGCTTCTCTCTTGGCAATCTTGTAGTAGGTTGAGGCAACGTGACAATGGGGCCATCTGGGTCATCAATTGAAGGTAAGTTGAAGAGAGCATCTGCAACTGCTTGAACCAACTTGGTGCCCTTTTCTAGGCATTGCTTCACAAGCTCCTCCCTAAGAGAAACACATACTATAAAGCATGCCCCATACCATACAAGTAACACAACACAGCCGAAAGGCTTTTCACTAGATAACCGGCCATAACATAAGACCAAATAAAATCCTAGTTCCCAACATTGTGGAATGAACACTTTGGCAGCCCATATATGGCGTATGTCATATGATTCATCCTTAATCTTGCGGGTCAAATGCATTGCACTGTGAATAAATAAAAAGTTGGCTCCTTAAACACCAGAGAGAGTGAACTTCAAATACAACTTCCAACTTATGAGCATGAAACTGCAGTCAGTGAATAGGATCAGTGATTGGGGTCTCTCATAAAGTGAATCCAATGCCAACAAATGGCCGGGTATTTGGCAGATCTAGATCGGAGAGAGAACTCAACAATAAATACCTAAGGCCATACTTATTAAAGAAGAAGAAGAGCACGAAACTGCTCTTTCATTTCTTGCCCCGGTTGTACCAAACCTGGTTTCCTTGTAGCTTGTATTCATACTTCAAGCACTTCTGTATACCCATTTCAAGCACATAGCTGATCATGTAAAAAAGAAAATGAACAAAAAACTCGAACCCCCAACCCAGAATATGAAATATTGCTATGTTTTCGGTTTGGTTGCTCAAATATACAAATACATATGCTGATACACATCTACATACATACATAGATACAAACATACATACATACATATATATAACTTCTACATATTGTATGTGTAAGGTGGAGCTACATCCATGAGAAAAAACTCAAGTATAGCTATGATAAGGGCAATATTTGTCTGTTTTTACAATACGTCACTTGAAATCACAAGGAAAGTGAAGCGTATGGTGCAAAAGGGAAAAATAATAATAAATCAATCCTTCTAGAATTCCTTCTAGCCAATTTTCCTCAATAGCCAAATCAATTAAATTGGAAAGGAGAAACTTGTCCAAATCAAATAAATAAAGGAGAGAAGAAGAACCCTAACCTGGAAGAGGGAAGAGATGGAAAGTGGTGGTGAGGGTCGAAGGCCATGAGATTGCCTAGGTCAATCTGATACTCTTCGGCCATCGCTCCGTCTGTCTTACCAGCTTGAGCAGCTCACTGTGTTTATGGCTTTCGGTAGACCTAAACCTAGAATCGAAGGAAAGAGACGAAGGGTTTATGAAAGGATTTTATATATGGTGGGAATAAAACTGGAAAAACAGATTTTCTGAGTGGCACTAGTCGAAACACATGTAAATTACCAAGTGACACTTCAACTTTATTAATTATATCAATTGGGCTCCATTCTGTTAAAAAATTTATTTTTTAAGTATTTATTTTTCATTTTACAACACATGTCATTCTTTCACAATACATCACAACGGAGCCTTATTAGTGACTTCAAAATTTAAATAATAGCGAGATTCAAGAAATTTTGATAAAAGAAGTTTTAAAGAAATTTTATAACAATATAAATTACCAATTAATTTATACATCACTTATTATGAATTTTCCTCAACGTTATTCTTCAAAAGTGAAAGTACATAAATATTCCTTCAACTATCATTTTTTCTCATAAACACCCCCTCACATTTAAAAACGCTCGTGGAAACCCCCTCAATTACTGGAAATTAAATTAATCGCTAACTCCGTTAACAGAATGAATGAAATAACAAATATACCATTTTTACATCTCATACTAACGCCTCTCTCCCTCTTCTAAAAGAACACACCCCTTTCTCCGACACAGCCAAATCCAAACCCCACAAAAAATGCCCAAATCTTTTTAAAAACAAACTATCCAATTTTCTCCAGATTCAACACTAACAACAACGGCAAAGAAAATTGCTTTCCACCACCGCTTCAACTTTCCCTCCGATGTACGACGCCAATGCCATGAACATCCAACAACAACAACAGCAAAAAAAACTAGATTGTAGGCAAGGAAGATGACGACGTCGTGAGCGGGGAGTCAATCAATAACCCCAACAACATCTGTGGATTAGAAGGTGGGGGAATATCGAATTTTGTTGGATGTTGGGGGCACAATATCCTGCCCATTAGGGGGATACACGTCCGGTGGGCCTTTCGGCAAGTCCATGCCCGGTGGTGAAGGAATCGGCGTTCACAAAGCATCTGGATTCGGCGGCGACGGCATCAGTGGGCTCGAAAAATCTAGGCCAAGGTTCAGCCTAGGCAAAACAGGTGAAGGATCAACCGGCAAAAATTGGGTTGAATTCCGGAACATTCAGAGGCCCGGGAACCTTCGATGGCATTGAAGGAGGATCTATTTAAGGCGACGAAGGGAACTCCAGCGAGGTCGGGGGTTTCGATGGCGCGTCAGGCGAGTAATTGGGACCCAATGGGCTGAAATGAAGACGGATTGTGTTAAGGGTTTGATAAGCTTGGGGCATCTTTAGCAGTGAAAAGGCCTTGGTTTTGGCAGAGGAATGAAATGGGACTGGTATTTTGAAGTTGATGAGATTGAAGAAGAGCCACTGGACATGGCGATGAAGGGAGGGTTGAGGCGGTGGTTGAGAGGATGAGGAAGAAGGCGAAAGTGGAGAGTTACATAGAGATGGGGGTATATAATTGTAAAAAAGGCATTTTTGTACAGAAAAAGCCAATGTGACCTTCCAACAAACCGTTTTGAGATGGAATGATGTAACTTGGATAACGGAAGAAGTTGAGGGTCTCCATGAGCACTTTTAAATGTGAGGGGTATTTATGAGAAAAAATGATAGTTGAGAGGGTATTTATATACTTTCATCTTATTCAAAAAGTTTTCTTAAACATAGACCTAGTTTAAATATGCATAATTAGAGGGCAGTAAGAATGACACAAAAAACTATCTAATAATATGTTCAACTAAATAAGTTAAATTTTGTACAATAACGAAGAAGAAACTTTTACCTTAAAAAAAAGATTACATCTACAAAAACACCTCTTCCAAATCTTCTTAAATGGATTATGATTTTTCACACACTCATGATTTATACGTACTCGTTTAAATTGTTTAAATTTTGATACAAACAACGATATTCGTTGAAAATTTCTTGGATAAATAATGCAAATTATTAGAACAAAGTGTGAAAGCTAATAACTCCCTCGTCCATCCTAAATTGGAATTGGGAGGGGCTAGTGCGGCTAATCCGATCGTCCATTTCCATATAGACGGCTCGAATTTAATTCGAGTTTCTACTAATTTGAACCGTCGATTATTTGAATTTTAATTTGAGCCGTACATTATAAAGATGGACGGCCGAAACGATCGCACGATACGTATAGTGCAGCGGTGAACTACAGCACCCCAGGTCCCCTAAATTGCTTGTCCCATGTCAAGCGATTTTCAGATCGAGAAATAAATTACGTTTCCTATGTATTATAGTACTACTAGTGCTAGCTCATGCTTACGGCACTACGCATTCCGGATAGAAGGAGATGACAGTTGTCTAATTTAACTTAAAACTATGGGCTCTTTAATGGAACGAGGAGAATGCCTCTCAATCATTGGATCAAACAAATCTGAGCCTAAGGTACTACGCATTCCTATTGGAAGGGGATGATAGTTGTGTAATTTAGGTGAAAACCATGGGCACTTAATCGGAAAGTGGGAGAATGTATTACAACCTTTGGATCAAATGGATCTGAACTGTTCTAACAACTTGTCCCCACACCTTTATGGTTTATAATAGAGACTAGTGCTAATCCGTGCCTACGTCACTATGCATCTCTGTTGAAAGGGAATGGCAGTTGTGTGATTTAGGTGACAACCATGGGCATTTAATCAGGAAGTGGGAGGATGCATTACAGCCTTTGGATCAAATAAATCTAAGCCGTTCCAACAACTTGTCCCCACGCCCTACTGTTTTATAACAGAGATTTTAATTTTTTTTTCCAAATTTATAATACCCCTACGGCAGTTAGCAAAGCGCGAGCGAGAGCACAGTTCAGACCAGAGAGAGAGAGAAAGAGAGGATGGGGTGGATCGGAGAAGCAGTAGATTCCGTCAAGTCCCTACGAATCAGACAAGTCCTCTCTCAAGCCGTTAGTCTCGGTTCGTTACAGCACTTCCCATTCCCTCTCACTCCTCCGCATCGATTCCATACACATCGGTATATAAGCAGTGAACCAATTCATGCCTTGTTCGTTAAATTCTATTTGATCGTTTCTTGAAGTTTGATGATGTCTTTGCAAGGAAGTCGTTATTTTTTTTCGCGAGGATCGAATTGTAAGGTGTTTTGCATCAGTCGAAGCTTTAATTAGGGCTTCGTTTTGCAAGGTTTTGTTTGATTTATTGCTGTAATACTGAGGTTTTATTTGCTCATTTTGACCGGAAAGATTGCTTGCAGATATTCACCTGTTTCCGTTCGTTGTTATCTGCAGTTTGTTTGTATGCATTATGAGATTCATTCTCACATTATTCCAGGCCTCGTGACAGTGGCGCTTTATTGGTGTCTTTTGATAGGCATCTCCCGAAAATTCCTAGAGCTTTCAATCCCTCCAGCCATATTCTTGGAACTATATTTGTTAAATTCATTCAGCATATCGCAGTGGTCACTCTTTCACCTCTTGTGGCCACTTCATTTAGTGTTCCCTTATTCCTACTGCTTATTCTGCTGAAGTTCAATACATATTTGTTGATGATAAAGGAAGGGAAATAGGTAAAATTTGTTTTTGAATATTTTTTTTCCAGGTATGATCGTTACCTCTGCACTTATAATATGGAAAGGATTAATGTGTGTTACTGGTAGTGAATCACCTGTTGTTGTTGTGCTTTCTGGAAGCATGGAACCTGGCTTCAAAAGGGTGAGTCCCAGAGTAGAATAAGCAGTCATTGGTTCCTTTTTATGCAAGATTATTTTAACTGTAAATTCCAATTTCAAATCTCATTTAAATTTGAAACATTGTGCACATGCCCCCTTACTCTCCACATGTTCTGGTGGATTCTTCACAATGCGACTGAGTAGGATGGGAGATTCGGACATGGCATGTTGCTGCAAATTTTTAAAATCAACGAAATGCTGACTCCTAATCAAAACTTAAAACTTTCTTTTACAAGATCATTTGTAAATCCTAGTTTCATACTATGCTTTCTTTCAAAAAGAGTAACTATAAAATACCATGCCTTATCTCCAAAGTGGAGAAATATGTTACAGTTCCCGTCACGGTCTTGCCCTCTAGAATTATTTTCCATTTTTTGGTGTGAAGGTCTAATTTATTAGGGACATGTCATTTGCTTTCCCAACTTATAATTCAGCCAAGTTACTTGATGTTGAATTTATATTCCCCAACTTCTGTCTGCTTTTTGCTGGATGATTGGATAACTTTGCACTCTTGCAGGGTGACATTCTGTTCCTGCATATGAGCAAGGATCCTATTCGTGCAGGAGAAATTGTGGTGTTTAATGTCGATGTATGTTCCTTTTAATTTTCCGGCTGCAATTTTTGCTTGGTCTATTATTTACGAAGTCGTTTCGAGTTCAGTTCTTTTTGGTTGTTAAGTTCAATCTACTACCTAAAATGTCTTCTCCATCTTCCTTTCAAGGAGTTGCAATAACTGCAACTAATTTTTTAATTTGACTATTTTGATTGTGGATTAGCTGGGGCACATTCAGCTGTTGAGCTCTATAGTGTTTCCCGCTTCTTTTAGTTTCTGGAAACAACTATAATTGAGTGTGGCTAGCATATTACTGAAAGCCAACTCTTCAAGGGCCTTGTCGTAAATGAAAAAAAATTCAGGGAGATTTACTTCTGTTCTTCTCTGCCACATATTATTCCATAATTCATTGTAGGTGGATTCAGAATGTTAATGTTATTCTTGATGATTTTCCCCTGCATTTCATTTGATATGACTTAGGAGGATGTGACGTTGTAATGTTCTTACTTTTCTACTAGCATGTGGTCACATGGATGTTGAGTTTAATCTCTTACAACAAACCTTTTACTTACTGTGTAGGGACGGGAAATTCCAATTGTCCATCGAGTAATTAAGGTAAGCATTGAGGACCCTTACTAATTTTCAAATTTATCACAGCTTGTTATTTCGACCAGCACTGACAGCTGAAAATTGCAGCAAGTGATGATGAACATATATAGGCTTTTGTGTTGGTAAACATAGAATATTTCTATTGAGAGGGTAAACGCAGGAAGAAATGAAAATCGTATGTCTCTGCCCGAAATAAGGCACAACAAGAATTAGATTATTTTTGGTGGTCTTTTAGCTTGAGCTCAATGGGAGCCTACACATTGAAATTACTTTCCTGAAGTCTTCAACTGGTTTGTGTGTTGTCTTTGAGTCCCATCCGCCTGTATTGGGATGTCAATGTTGACAACGAAAGATAAGTTCAGTTAGGGCACTCCAATGCGGAAAATTTCTTCTTTAGAGGCCATCTTTATTTTCTTTAACGCCTCAATTTTCGTAATGGTTCTTGTAGGTTCACGAACGTCAGGATACAGAAGACGTTGATGTTCTAACTAAAGGTACTGCTGTAGTATGCCCAATCCTAGAGTTAGTCTACCTTTCTGATATATTTCTACAGCATATTAGTAGAAGAGATACTTTTTATCCTAGTGAAGTTCGTATCGGCATGAAACCAATTCTCAAAGAAATGAAACCAAAGAAGGCGACAGGTGGATGTCATTGTGAAATTTTTCTAGATATCTACTGGTGTTTAGTTATGCAATGACCACAGGCATTATCTGTTTGACTAAGTTTCTTCATCATCTGTTTGACTGCGCCAGGGGACAACAATATGGGGGATGACAGACCTTTGTATGCTCACGGCCAGCTCTGGCTGCAACGGCACCACATCATGGGGAGAGCTGTCGGGTAAATTGACATTACCAAGATTGTCTTGATAGTTTTTGGTTGCCCTCAGAAATGATTAATCATGTTGGACATGTTTGCTTTATACAATCCATATCATTGTATTTCCGCATACCATGTACATATCCCTCGCTGAATAATCCTTTGACTCATGCTGCGCTCATAGGGATACGTTCTTCATTTTCAACCTGCCATGGGTTGTTTGTATTCAACATTTTCTTCCAATTCTCTGCAGGTTCTTACCTTATGTTGGTTGGGTAACAATTATCATGACTGAGAAACCTATCATCAAGGTTAGATTTATTTGAGCTATATAGTACTTGAATATAAGTCAAAAATGGATGCTTAAAGATTGCTATAGACCATCTCTATGTTGTGTTAGGATGAGAAGGTGGTGGTTGGTTATGAGACCAGTAGAAAAAAGGTTCTTCATATTCTTTACTCTGGTTGTTCCTCTTGCAGTATCTGCTTATAGGTGCTCTTGGACTGCTGGTCATAACTTCAAAGGAGTAGGAAATCGAATTTTGTGCGCTAACCCCAACAGGCATCGAATACATCTTCCTTTTGCCAATTGAGATTTCAGAAACCATTTTCGTCTAAGCATTTTTTCCCTTTCTCTTCTTTTGTAAACTATAATTTTTTTTATGGGAAACTAGACATAGAATATTTACATCTCTCTCTCTCTCTCTCTCTCTCTCTCTGTGGTGCATCTGTGTTGCTCGCATGTGTATTTATGTGTGTGTGGTGTCTGTGTTGTGCACGCATGTATTTGTGGGCGTGTTCGTGTCTATGTTTGATGATTACCACTTCAGTAGCGGGGTTCAAAAATACTCATGAACCTCAATTGCATTCCACATACACACGGAGTCTCTGGAGTTCTATTGACTCCAATTGGTTTTTCCTATTTGTAGGATAAATCTTATCTCTGAGGTTGAAGTGTGAACTCTAAACTAGAGCTCGAGCTCAGGTCGATTACTAAACGAGCCAAGCCGAGCAAGCAACTCAGTTCGTTTACAGCCATAACCTCAGGCTCCACTAACTTCTTGTTTTTACCTCTTTTGATTGGTTAGGCTCCGCTAACTATTAGTGGAGTAATCACTGGGCGGGATGGTGCCACCAATGGGAAGTTCTTCCCGGTGATGTGTTATGTTCCAACATCACGTAGAATGGACTTGAACACTATTGAGTATAAGCTTCTTCAACACTCTCTCCTTGCAAACTTGCTTTTAAGGATGAGCTATCAAGCTATATTATGATGCCCAAAAAAGAAAGATGAGCTATATTCAAGAGTTTGTATCCTGTTGTTAAAGAGAGTGAACGAGGGTTTTTATTCTTCACATGATAAACTGAATGCTCAAATTATAAAATGGCAAAGAGTAGTTTGAGGAATTGTATTTCAACCGGAGAACTACCAAAAGCGAAGCAAACCAGAAGTGCACTGAAAGTAACAGGATTGCAAAAATATAGTCCAAACTAGAAAACCTTTGTGGCATGGATCACGGTATGCAGCATGCTTCAGAAGGCATCAATATTGCCTCGAGTGGTCAACTTTCTGTGAGTAGCAATGCCCTCTTTAAGCATTCTTCCCACATCACAAACAACCGATGAAGAAAAGAAAAGGAAGAAACACCCCTCACCCGAAGAGAGAGTAACGAATCTCTGTACAGAGTTGTTAGAACAAAGGCTGGGTAAATCTCCATGGCCAAGAATTGGCAATAGACATGGTAAGTAAATAGTCAACATAAATACCACATAAACATTTCAGGTCCTCCCTGATAGGCAATATCGCAGATTTAACAAATATCAAGTTACACTTGGTGGCTCGAATGCATGGGAGGTACAGTTGACACTATCATGATGTAAAATATAACGTTTGTATTGTTGCAGACTTGCAGGGTCCCATGCCATGCAAATTGCAGACAGCAATTGCAGCTGGAATAGGGTAAAGTTCTATGAAACATCCATGGCATATCCAGAAGATAAAGGCTAACTAGTGCCCAGAAAAGATGATCCGTATTACATGGAAACAACCCCAAAATCAGCCCCAAAATCAGAACTCTAGGAATCCTTCATGCCTTTGATTAAAATCTGAAGGATGTGTGTAGACTGTAGTAACAGATGAACTGATTAGGCTATCTGCAATAGAGGAATTTACGGACTTTAAACGAGTGCTTCAGTATGCATAAATTACCAAATATCGCCAAAAGAAACAGAGAGGATTACAAGCTGGAATTTATGCAACAAATAGCTTGCAGTATATCATTAGTCAACAGAGATTTCCATCAAATTTCGTAATGGAATAGGCATGTTATACATTTCTCCTTTTGAAGACAACATCATTATTCAGATCATATTCAACCAAAACCACATAAAAAGTGAAGTTTTATGGCAACAACAGTCTTAAAGAGCTTGAATGTGGAAAAATAAAGAATGTTTTCCAGTATTGGTGTTGTCAAAGTTTTTTTTTTCTTTTTTGCGGGGACACATGCAATATTATTCTAATATTAAACAAGGATACAACTAACAAAGAGGAGGACATCCAGACCAATCCTCAAGGCTTGTACAAAGACCTACCAACAGACTGCTGTACAGAGTCCTTTCTCCTCATCTTTTACAAACTAGGACATAAAGCTAATCCAAGCTAATATATTCGTCAATTTCTAACTTGTAAGAACTAAATATGTACTCCATATCTCTTTATTTTTCTAAATTACTATGATATTACATAACAAAAACTAAGTTGAATAACTATTCTCAAACAATATCTACTGTCCAACGGAAAGCTTCATGTTTTCCCACTTGAGAAAAAAATTTCTAATAGCAATGTTAGACGCTGGTTGAATGTAATTCAAATTTGAGAAAAAATTTCAACCCCATCGAATAATATTGCTAGAGTCGCCACTGCTTATATGTTTTTGGTATGTGGTTCTGGAAAATGATAACCGCTTGAAGAGGAGAACCACTTGTCCAAAAAATATGTTGTGTTTGTATTGGTGAAGTGACATCTCTATTTGTCTGTGTATAACTCAAATTATAGTGGACAATACAAAAGAAAAGGTGATATGAGCAGCGGGCCAGTGGCAACTCTAGCAATATTATTTGATGGGTTGAAATTTTTCTCAAGTTTGAATTACATTCAACCAACATCTAAGATTGCTATTGGACATTTATGAGCAGTTGCAAAGTGAAACGATAAAAGTTGGAAACAAGACCTAGGAAGGAATATGTACCTTAAAATCAAATCATCAGGCCGCCGCCTCAAATTGCTTCAACGAGTCACAATGTGGCGTTTCTCGTACCATGCCCCATCGAAAATGTTGCATCTCAAGCCGACAATTTTGCACAAGGATGGAAACATAATCTCTCTCAACTTGCCCTTCAAGCGCCACGCGAACAGGACTATGAGGAGGATAATCAAGTTCAAACCTTGCTGATTTCACATAAAAATTAACACCCTTTTGCGTAGTAAACCGATGCTCATACGAATACGAAGGTGAAAGCGAGTATATGGGCTCAGATGATGGCAGAAAATTCAATAGCAAAATTAAAATCACAGGGATCAATTGAACCCAATTCCTAGCAGATCCAGCAGACCCATTGTTGCCGGTTCTCACCCCCATCCCAGTTCCAAAACTAAACGTCCCAAACTGTGTAGCCATGGCTGGATTCATTCCATTTCCACCAAAGAAAAAGTTTCTAAATATTTCCTCAGCATCAACATCACCTTCATAAAACCCATTAAACCCTTGTGCCCTACGCCTCTGGTAAACAGGTTCATCAGACCCTACGAGATCGTACTTTTTCCTGCTCTCTTCATCACTCAAACACTGAAACGCTTTGGACACCGCCTTGAATGACTCCTCAGCCCCAGGAGCTTTGTTCTTATCAGGATGAACCTTCAATGACAGTTTCCGATATGCTTTCCGAACATCCTCAACTGTACAACTCTTTTCCAATCCTAGTATCTCATAGTAATCCTTCTTCTTTTTAATCTCTCTCACAATTGAGATTTGTTCCTCCGTATAGGCGACTGAATTTGTTGACGCTGATGAAGGTGACCCACCAGCTGAAACCCTACGCCGAGTAGTGGAATCGGCTTGGTCGAATACATGATTCTAATTTTGGGTGTGAATGTACATGTTATGAAAAAAAAAATTAGGAACCTGAGAAATCTAATATCAAACCAGTAACACTAATTGCTAGGATCATCACAGATTTACACAAATAGGTTGTTTCTAGTGAACAAATATTGTTATATTTTCCAACCCTATGGTCTTCAATCAAAATAGTAATCCAGCCATTACTCAAATTTGAGTAACACTTTAGCAAAAGCTTCATTTGTTGTGAAGTACTCCAATTGACAAATCAAAATATAAGCACAAATTTGACTAAAAGCTTCATTAAAGGCTTAGTTGTGAACTGTGATTCTGTGAATGACCCAATTACAAGGGATGAAACAATAGTCCACACCACATCACCTAGGCCCATCATACATTGAATGACCTAAGTCCACTTAAAAGCGCCTTGTAGGTGGCAAGCCACTCACTAATATATTAAGGCCCAAACATTTTTTCTACATGCCCAATGTGAGACTCAAATCCTTCACACATGTTCCAACAATCTCAGGAATAAGAGCACCGGAGCAGCAATAGAAGCAATGAAGGATTTGTTGTTTAGTGCACCTTATCATGAAGCCGTTGAACGCAAATAGCTCCTCTCCCTCAGTCTATATATTGTGTTGATCCCTTGTAATTGTGGTGTGTTGTGAGAGAGTGTGGCAAATCAGTGAGTGTGTGAGGGGCGAGGGCTGTGAGGCAGAGAAAACCAGAGAGGTGGAAGAGGGAGGGAGTTGGGTTGAGCTCCTGTTCAGTGTGACCCTCCACCAAGAGTTTTTTGTACGATCCATACTAATTGTCGAATATAATCGGCCATTTTGTCTCAATTTGTGTGCGTGTGCGTTTGGTTTGCGGTCAATGGCGCACAACAGAGTGTCCCTTTATTTGGTGAAAGCTTTGAGTAAACCTCATCCTGGCAGGCTGGTATGAGGTTGAGTCAAGGACTAGAGCAAGTTTAGGAGGGGGTCACTCAGAATTTGGTTTTTAGTCAATTAAAAGAGTAAGGGCCGGAGATGCTCTAATATCATTCTATTTTGAGCAATGCTCTAAAAATCGCTAGGGGCTAGTCAGGCAGCAAAGGGGCACCCGGCACCGAGGCATTGACTGGTCGGCTGCCTAGCCCCTAGCCAGGGACTAGACGCCCACTAGTCAGCCGCCTAATCTAGGTGTTGGACCACCGCCTAGCCCCAAGGAGGGGACTAGTGAGCCGACGCAGGCGGCTCTCAAATGGTGAAGCTGTAGTATTTAAGAAGATTCATCCATAATTCAACTACAGAACAGGGGTATGTACAAAACTAGAGGTTTTTTTAAAACATCCCCCAACTATCTATCAGATTTTTACTTAGTTCTCAAACTATTAAAATGTTTATTTAGTCCTTCAACTATTGACTTGCATTCTATTTAGTCCTTCCGTTAACTTTTTCAAACGGCGGCAACTGTTTTGTTAAAAAAAAAAATTCCATCCACCAATTTGCAATCCTATGGAGTAAAAACGTGATTATGAGATTATGTCTCTTTAGAATAATATGATCAGAATAATAAGATATTCGCACCCATTCAAACGGATTGAAATTTGAGCACTTAATTTTTAGATTGTTTATATATTAAAAAAATATAGTTAAAAAATTAAATACTCAAATTTTAATCCGTTTTAATAGGTGTAAAGATCTTATTATTCTGATCATATTATTCTAAAGAGACATAATCAAATTTTGTCCATAAGACTCATAATCACGTTTTTACTCCATTGGATTGCAAATTGGTGGTTGAAATTTTTTTTTTTTTTAGCAAAACAGTTGCCGCCGTTTGAAAAAGTTAACGGAAGGACTAAATAGAATGCAAGCCAATAGTTGGAGGACTAAATAAAACATTTTAATAGTTTGAGGACTAAGTAAAAATCTGGTGGATAATTGGAGGGATGTTTTCAAAAAAAACTCACAAAACTACGAGTTCCTGTGTTGGAATTGATCGTCAGATACCTTTGTTGAATCTGATGACGATTCCTTGGTGGGTTCATCGGGTGATTGATTTTGGAGCTCGGATAGGAGATCGTCCACGGCGAGAGACGGGTCGAGCCGGCGAGCTTTGGTGATGAATTTCACAGCCCGGATCTGATCGCCGGACTCGAGGGCGTCGCGGCCGATGTTCAAGCACTTCACCGCCTCGTCTTTGTTTCCGTCCATCTCGAAGGTTTCAACAATACAACAAACTTGAAACTTGGTAGGTAATAAATACGGAGTAGTATTTTAGTTTTGGCAGCAGGCAAGGGGGAAATTAAATAAAGTAATGATTGAAGAGCAGGGAGTAATGAATAAAAAGAGATAAAGAAAATAATAATAATAATAATTGAATAAATATGATAATGATTGAAAAAAAAAATAGATTAATGTTTAAAAAACGAAGTTAAACTGGAAAACGAACCAAGGCCCACATTTCTTCACCGATCTTGATGAACAAGTTCTTCACTACAGCAACAAATCACGACCGTCTAAAAGTATTATGGATGGTTATGATTTTAATGAAACTTTTATGGGAAAAAGTTTAACTCTTTCTTGGAATTTTTGAATTTCATAACATTCGGACCATCCGAAATACTTTTGGACACGATTCGCGATTAGCTCTATAAATAACTATTCATGGCTCCGCCGTTAAAAAGATTTTCTCATGTACATATTCCGTATCTAATATTATCTCATTGTTAATTATTAAAATCTAACAATCTTTCAAGACAATTATTTTACAACCACAAATACACTCAAGTCCACATAAGAACTCACACAAATTTTGTGTGGGATCCACAAATAAATGTAAGTGTATGTAAATCCCAATAAATGTAAAGTATTTGTGGTTATAAAATTTTCTCATAAGCCTGTTGTGTAATTATGTGCATGTTGTTGTGTTCGTTGATTTTCTTTTTTGTTTTTTAATAGCCTGTCGGCCATTAAGAATTTCTTTGATTTGTGAAAAATATGAAATTAAAAAGTTTTTCCACAAGAATGTATTTTTTATTTTTTTGTACATAAGAGGGCCTAGACCCTAAGAAACAAAAATACTTGACGCAGTAGCAGTTGCGTCAAGCACATTAAATCTAGACATATTCGTTAAATAAAAAATTTAACGGATAATGTCACGTTTGGCGACATTGCAGAAATGGTTAAGTCATTTTTTAGGGTGAAAATGGCTGGAGGGTGGACAAAGCCATATATTGCTGAAGAAAGGGGGCACACCATTAGAACAATGGCGTACCCTTTCTTGTAATTTTGGATGACAATAGTTGAAGTCAACCTCCTACCGAATTAAGAGGGGGAGTAATTTTTCGCACTTTCTAAATTGTTAACCGCACTCTCAAATACAACACGAAAATCAATATGAGTTGATTCGGAGAGTGCGAAAATCAACTCCATATTGAGTTTCGCACACCCCTCGAGAATGCGGTTAACATTTCGGAAAGTGCGAAAACCACTCCCTGTTGAAAGTTCACTTTCTGAGTCCAGCCTAAACATCCGTAAGACTTGGGCCGATGAATATGGTTGGGCCAGATGGGCTTTCCATGCGATGTCGGAATACCCTCTCAACCCATGCGACGTCGTTCATCTCTAAAGCCAGAGCCCTATATATCCTTCACGTGCACATCCTGTACCCTCCGCTTCATAAACCTCGCAATTCCTCTGCGTTGACGGGCCAAAACCCTAGCCTCTCTCTCTCACTCTCTCTTCGCCCAAAATCAAGCAACAAACAATGGTAATCTCTCTCTCTCTCTCTCTCTCTCTCTCTCTCTCTCTCTCATTTCTCTGGATTCACTTTGATTATATCTGGTGAAATTTTAGAACTTCGATGGAAATTTTACTCCTTTTTCTGTATATATGTATATGTACGTATAGACGGGCGAAGCAGTGAACCCTAAAGCATACCCGCTGGCCGATGCGCAGCTGACAATAACCATACACGACCTTGTCCAACAAGCTGCTAACTACAAGCAGCTCAAAAAGGGCGCTAATGAAGGTCAACTCCACTTACATATATACACACATACACACGTGGGATATGTTTTTCATATCTTGCTGTTTTTATTTGTGCTGATTTGTTTTCTGTTGGTTTAAATTGCTGGGTTTTTGTTTTACTATTGGAATTTCAGCAACCAAGACCCTGAACAGGGGTATCTCGGAGTTTGTTGTGATGGCTGCAGACGCTGAGCCGCTTGAGATCCTTCTCCATCTTCCGCTACTTGCTGAAGATAAGGTAATGAGCTTGTACGTATTAGCTTGCAAGTACGTGTGTAGTTGATTACTGTAATTTCACGGCATGATTGTTGATGTTGGCAATTCTTGGTGCAAAAGTTAGCATCTGGTTCTATGTGATTCTGTGAAATGGTCAAATGGGTTTGACGTGATTCTGTGATGCTGTCAACTTTATTGTATTTACGTTGCCTAATCAGAATTTAGGTGTGATTTTAGTAATTTTGGTGGCTCATTCATGGCTTTTAGGTGCATTGAATCAAGGAAGTGGGCGGTTTAGGGGATGTTGGGGAGTATTTTGACCGCAAAAATTATAACATAGTGCTTCTAAAGTTGATTTGCCCTTAAACTAGGATTCATATTGGCCTTTAAATTTTGTTGGCAAAGTTGATCTTCCAAATCAGATTCCAACTTAGGAACGGGGTACATGAATGCTCATAGATTTTCTGTTGCCTCTCAGTTGTTAACTGCTTTGTTTTTGTTGTTGTTATCGCTATTTGGGGTTAAGTATTTCAATTGATTTTACATTTAGTCTTTGGGCTATGTCATGCATGCACTCGTGTTTTTGTTGCTTCTGAAGTTACCTTAGTAAGTGAAAAGAGCTTCCTTACAATTCAAATCCCATGGCTACTCCAGGTGCAAGGGAACTGTGGTGTCCAATTGGTCTGTAACTTGACATTATGTTTGATGTCACAAGATTGCTATAATTGATGAAGTTTTGTTCCACACTCTAGGTTGTCGTAATTGGATAAACCTTTTATCTTTGAGGCGATTGAGGGATGAGTGTCTAGGCAGTATGATTAGCAGAAGAACTAACTTAAAACAATATGGTTCGGACTAGTTTTGTACATTTGCTGTATTTTCCTTCTTTCTTTTTTGTTAAATATAAATATCATTGGATCTAGTTATATACAGAGGTTCTGTTTCAAGTAGAGGTTCCAGGGAAAGGTATCTGAATTCAAAGGTTGTGTTATGTTTGCATTTGGCAGAACGTGCCCTATGTTTTTGTCCCTTCAAAACAAGCACTTGGCCGAGCATGTGGAGTCACAAGACCAGTCATTGCTTGTTCTGTCACAAGCAATGAAGGAAGTCAGTTGAAATCCCAAATACAACAACTCAAGGTACCTTGCCCTCTACTCTCTCATTATATGCAGTTACGAATTCTAGTTTTCCTATTTATTTTTTACCTTGTGTAATACAGGATGCAATCGAGAAGCTTTTGATATAAAAGTTCCAACAAGCATTTCCGGTGTGATGGGCCTCTCGAGTGTGGGACTTGCTCCTTTGGAGGCTTTGACTGATGAAGTTGTATTACAATATTACTAGCAAGAGAGCTTTCCTTCTTTTTTTTTGCTAGTACTTTTATTGTCTTTTCCTTGTAACCCCCCCCAAAAAAAATATATGGTACCTTTCTTGTACTACTTATCACCTAATGTGAGAAACCTATGATTTGGGAGGATTGTTTTTATGGAAATTAGGATCAGTGCGTGTTAATCTCATATTCATGAATTTCGTTTTCGTAATTTCTCTGTTTGTCCTGTGTTTTTTTTTTATGTGATAAGTGCTTCTGAATGGTGCGTTTTCTCTTTCTTCCAAATGATTGTACTGTCAGCTCCACTCTTCCTGCCGGTAGATATTGGTATTGTGCGATAATGATATGTTGTAATGTCAATGTTGTCTGCCCAATTACTTATAAAAAGTAAAAAAGTCAATAACCTGCTCGCTTAAAGTTTGATTAAGTAATTGCATTAGCTACCAATGATTGAGCACTCTCTAGGAAAAGGTCAGTTGGGTGGTGTGAGAGACCTATGATTAAAGTTTGATTAATCGATAGCTTTTGAATTTGTTTTCATGTTCTACAAAATCAATTTCGAGAAACTAGACATGTTTTTTGGGTTCCTTGAAAATTTTAAGAGAGGATACCAACGGCGCCTCAAATTCCAGAAAGTGAAGTGTATACGTCTCTAGATTTTCTCAGACAGCTATTCTCTCATAATTAGTAAAATTTATTTTCCAGAGATATATTCTCCATATAGGCTCCGTTTGTTTCGATGTAAAGTGTTTTACAGTGTAAAATAGTTTCCATGTAAAATATTTTTTCAGAAAACAAATTTCTAAGTTTTATTTTCTGGTATTTGGTCAGTACTTGAAAATATTTTCACAAATCAACAAAATAGTGGGGGGGGGGGAGGAGGGGCCTTAAACGGTTCATGACCGACGATCGAGGAAACTGAGCAGCAATAATTGCAATAGAAGGCTGCGCGGGCTTATTTCGGAAAATAACTTATGGAATATTTAATGGTAAATCATTTTCATTCAATTAATGAAAAATGTTTTACATGTAAAATATTTTTCTCGTTTTTTACACAACTAAACACTAAAAGATAGGTAAAACATTTTACGCCCAAACAAACGGAGCCATAGACAGTTCAAAAAAACACAAACGGAGCCATAGTGTCTTCCGAGCCCCACAATCTGACACTGATTAGTTTAGTGAAGTTATAACCAATACAACAAACAAGAAAGAAAAGTGAAGGATAAAGAAAAAGGTAAAATCTAGATTCAGAAAGCCAGAAAAGTTGCTGGTGAACGATGCCTAAGGAAGTTGTCCAAGGTAATACAACTTCAAACTGCGGAAATCGCACTAATTTCTGAACTGTATTATCTAAAAGATTCAGCTAGTAGACACAACTAACACGAAGAAACATATTCCTGCGGAGCAATACGCCGTGGATCAATAAAGGAAATCAAGATTCAAGTATTGAACCTTTTCCCTGCCTGGGAACCAACATGAATGTTCTCTTGTCGCTTCTCACATGCACCACAATGTAAGATAGAACTGACACAATCATGAAATCACAAACAAGATCGTGATTAGAAACTTTCACATACCAGACCAATTATCTCAAGCTTGTAAATGATCAAAGGTCGAAGAAATGCAAAAAGAAAGCAAAGATTGTACTACGATCATCGAAGAAGTTGCAATGCGCAACCCAATTCCTCAGCACACAGATAAGTTGAAATGTGCAACATCATACAACCACATAATTGTGTAATGAGGTTTATCATTTAATTTGTAACAACACGACAACAGTAAAACAGATAGGTTTACCGAAGTTGCCCCAAAGAAGGGAACGCACCACTATTTTATATGGCAGGAGACGGTGCAAATATTACCACATAACAATACTCATAATTCTTCTGCATAAGTGCTAATATCTTCTGTATGAGTGAAGTGCTCTTATCAAATACTTGAACAGAAGAAATTTGACGGTCATCACCACACTTTTCAGGAGTGAAACTGTTGTTTGTGTAATATAGATACCGTCGTACCAGTGTCCAAAGAGACAACACAACAGAATATCTGTTACAACGGTGCGCAAAGATACAACACAAGTTAAGAGACCATTGGTACCCAAGGCAAATACGTCTCTAACACTGGAAAAAAACGTTATTTGGTATGTTCAGTTGAAACAAACGTATTATACGTCGGGGCCGGTTCCCCTCACGCATCTTGACACAAAATTGACACTCAATCTCAGCCATTCAAATCAATGGCTGAGATGTTATAATTGTATTCTCTCCCATCTATCTCACTCACCTAATCTCTCTCTCCCTACACACAATTTTGACACTCAATCTCAGCCATTCAAATCAATGGCTGAGATGATATAATTGTATTCTCTCCCATCTTTCTCACTCACCTAATCTCTCTCTCTCTCTCTCTCTCTCCAACCTCCCCTTCCCACTCCGGTACATCCATGTCCGGTCGACCCCAACCCCGGCCAGCCGCATCTCCGGCGAACCCTGCATCCTCATACCCGTTTGAGTAGTATAGTATTGGAATGTTAAGAACAAAACCTTAGCATTAAAATCATCAACCAAAAGAGAAATAGAATCAAAAAGTGAAAACTAGTAGTAATTGACATGAAAGAAGATTGAATTAGAACAGACAATGGAGGGAAGACACTTTGAATAATAAAATTGTAAATGTCCTGAACGATAACTAGATAAGCATCTGTAGCCACATCTTACGAGAGAAGACAAAGGTCTCTAGTCATGCGCATGAATTTGACACAATAGGTCCTAGACATTGGACTCCGCCCCCACATAACATGAAGTGACAATTATGAAGGTAAAGATGTGAAAATAAGAACAAAAATGGATATAATATCTGAAATACTAAGACCACATTCCAAGGGGAAAAAAAAGAAGCTAAGAAACCCTATTGGCAGTTTAATCCAAAGACTGGATTCTCATCTCCCATCTTTGAAACACTTCATCTCATCTTCAATTTCCAAATTGTAGCAATCAATCAAATTAGAAGAGATTGACGTGAAATCAAGTCTCTGACTCGTTTTTCCTCTCATTACCCGCCCCTTCTTTCTCATTATCCAACAACCTCCCGGCCTCTTCATCAGGCTGTCCCGTCTTCTTCTGTGCCTCCTTCGCCTTAAGAGCCTGCAATTTTGCATGGTTATAATATGCAACACCCAAGAATGCTACCCCATACCCCAACAAATTCACTGGCGTCACAATGTCCTTAATCACCGACCACGAAAATGCAATCAACAACCAATCCTTCACCACCCCAGCCACATTCATAGTCAATGCCGACGTCTTCCCAACAAGCAAAAATACTGCTAGATTCAAAGCAAACGCACAGAGCGAATTGGTCCCGAAAATCCAGAAATCAAAGTGAAAGCTAGATGTCTCCCTCAGCAATGGGTACTCCACAAAAATCCATGGCACAGACAAGAAAACCAGGCAACAGGGCGCAACATAATAAAGAGATGTAATAGGGTTCAATGTGATACCCTTTGAAGTCAACAGTATCTGGATCATCACCAATCGAGTGGCCTCAAAAGCAACTGCACCCAGTTGGAGGACTACACCCCAGGTGTCGAACTTCGCCTCACCGTAGGCAGCGATGGCCACCCCAATCGAGATTGACACCATGTTGGCCATCGTATCAGACTTAAAATTTTCTTTCTTCAACAATACCTGGTATAGGACAAGGTTTTAGGAATTTTAATCCAAATCCATAAGCTAAATGATAATAACCCACAAACCATAAACACAAATTAATCCTGCAAAATAAAAAGATTCAACAAACGAAACTTCCAATAACAATCCTATGTACTCAAACCAACCCGCCACAATCATTGACAAATCCTCCCTTATGGGGGAATAGCTGTCAAATGAACCAATCACTAGAGCACGACTCGTGTTTAGCTCGGTAATAGGTTTTTCTTAATGGGCTCGTTTCATAGACAAACCAGTAAGCATGTTTTGTTTAGAAAAACAAAGCTACAAAGTCAAGGCTATATCAATTTGAGTATTAAACAAACCAATTTCTGAAGCTTGTTATATTTTCAAACCAAAGTCAACAATTCAATGCCTGGCTCATGCCACTAATTTAGCAGTTCTACGTTGGGTGAGAACCACACAAGTAGTGGGATCCACTTACATATCAATCTCATGAACCAGTAATGATATACACACAACCATGAACCAACTTAACAGGTGCAGAACTGTCGTTGGATCAGTGAGCCAATGACGCACCCACTTTTTGGTATATTTCATATTAGTATCATGTAGTTTATGGTTTAAATCTAGGTTAAATTCAAACAGTTTCACATCATCGTATGAAAAAATTTGGATTACTTTCATAGACAAGTAGCAAGTATGTGTGCTATTTAATTATTCGAAGAACAAAGAAATAAACTCAACCGGTGCATTAGGCCAAAATGATCCAACTTGTATGGTGTATTTTACCGAAGCACAAAATACCTATATCACATAAATGAGTAGTATTCTTTTCAGAATGAAAAATTCTCTCTTGTTGGGGCCCCCTCAGATCGAAATCCTAGTTCCAACACTGCAACTTTAAGAAAACCATTGACACAACTTTGGGTCAATAATAGTGAGAATTTAGGTTGGGACTTCGGGTCAATACTTGTGGGAATTTGGCTGTGCACGAAGAAAACCAAACCGAGCCTTGTGTCCCCATCAATTGGGATTGTCTAATGAATTATATTTTTCCATTGAGTTCTGTCCAGAGCTTCCTGTTCACTTGGATATAGTAAGTCCAAAATCTACAAAGAACAGACCCATAAACTTCCTGTTCACTTGGATATAGTAAGTCCAAATCTACATAGAACAGACCCATAAATTATTCCGGAAATTGCTAATGTCATTAAGGTTTAAAAAGTGTATTGAAAAGTTTTCAGTTTTTTTCTCCAATTAGTGACAGCCCAGAAGGCTGGCTGTCAATTACTCCCTCCGTCCTAGTTTTTTTGTCCAATTTCGATATACGCGCATTTCAAATAATTGCCTATATCTCACAATCTATAATCTATAATGTTGAACATAATTCAAAAAATGTCATATTTAGACAGATCTATCAAACAAGATCCATATTGCATATAAAAAAAATTTCAATTGAAACATATAGACAATTTTGTAGGAAGCCCCAAATAGAGCAAAGGAACAAACAAATCGGGACGGAGGGAGTCTTACGCAGCTACTTTAGGGTTGGAAAAATAAGAAATTAATTCTAACCCATTAGATCTATCAAGCCGTAGTCTTCCTTGCTGTAAATAAAGAGCATCTACGAAACGAAAACGAAGCATATTGTACAAAATAAAATCCGAAATGATTTTTACCCCAATTGAGTAAACGGCGACGGGCATGAGGGCCTTGAGCATCTGAATAAACGACACCGAGAGATAGATATAAGCGGAGTTAGAGAACCAGAGGCTGAGCGAGTACAGGGCGCCGATCGGGACGACGGACTTGAGGTATAGATCGCGGGACATGGAGACGGGCTCGACGACCCGGAAGACGCGGACGAGGAGGTAGGCGATGGAGGAGCAGAAGGCCATGTGGATCATGGTGAGGGAGATCGGGAAGGGCCAGTTGAACATCTTGCGGTCGAGGATGTACTTGTTGAACACGATCACGGTGAAGCTGAGGAAGATCCATATGGCCACGTACGTGTAGGACACGACGATCTTCCTGACGACGCCTTCGCTTAGGGCTCCTCCTTTTCCCATCGCGAAAGAAACCTTAACCCTAGATCGAGGTTTGGAAGTGGGATTTTGGGATTTCCGTTTCTCTCTCTGGTTCTGATGAACTGTGGAGAGAGAGAGAGAGAGAGAGAGAGAGAAGCGTTGGAGTTGAGGTGTACGAGGTGGGCTTTTTATGGGCCTTGGGAGTAATTTTTGTGTTTGACTTTGGGCGGCGCTATTCGCACCCACGTAATTTCTCCCACACCCCGCTAAAAATTTTCAATTAGGCTCGACAGTTAGTTACCGAAATTGAAATACACTTTCAGCATCCAATTACCGAAATATGATATTTTTTTCAACAGCTATTTACCGAAAATGCATGTTTGGCAATTGTCTACCGAAAATTGAATATATTTTCGACATGTAGTTACCGAAATATAATCTTATTTTCAACAACTATTTACCGAAATGTTATTTATGATTTTCAACGACCACTTACCGAAATATGGCGGAGTATGGGAGAAAATTTGTGGGTGCGAATAGCCCAGCCCTTGACTTTTAAAACTTTCGAAGTAATTAAAGTGGCAACTGGAGTAGATGATCAGGAAAAAATAAAATTAAAGTGCCAGTTAAAATTATATTATTAGTATTATTATGTGACGATTGCGTGTCGTTGAGTGTGGGATTTTGTGGGCTGGCTTTTAGGGCCTTTCCTTCTTTTTCCATTTTTTTAGTTTTGGTCCTTTCGGACTTAATTAAATAATTTTTTTTCCCACCAAACTTTTGTAAACTATCGATTCATCAATTTACAAAAGTTTGAGGTAAAAATAACAAACGCAAAAAATAAAAAATAAAAACAAAACTCAAAAAGTCAAAAAAGTCCCAAAAACTACTTAAGCTCGTTTCAGAAACCTTCTTAAAAAATAAATAATTTATTTTACATTTTCAAACTAAAAAATAATGTAAATAAAGAATAATTTTTAATTTTTTTTTGCATCATATAAAAGAAGATCTCGATGAAATCTTTTAAATAAAATCCATATTAAATATTTATAGATTTCAATAAGCTTATAATTTTTTAGTTTGAAATTGTCTTCTTAAAAATTAAGGAGCTTTTTTGCATTCTGGAACTCACTCTCAGAGAAACAAGGTCCCTAGTTTTTGCTGTCAGTCTCGATGTTTGGTTTGTGATTGTGCTCTCAATCATTGAACTTACAAATTTTAGTGGTTTGTTAGGTTCTTGAAATATAGTTTCAAACTCTCACTTGCTTTCCTACGCTTGCACCAGTTGAGTCTTGTATTCTCTATTTAAAATGGTGAATATTACCTTTTTTTTATTGGTTGAAATGATGTAAATCCCATCATAAAGTGATATGCTTATCCAAAAGTATATTACATGATAAGCATGACATCACTTTATGATGAATCCGTACTATTTCAACCAATAAAAAAGAGGGTAATGTTTACCCTCTTTTAAGGAGTGTGAACAAAATTGCACTCCGCTCCCGTCCACACATTAGGTGACTTAGAGCAACTTTATCACCATAGCAAAACAACAAAACCAAGCTACTTTACCTATGGAAAAGGGGCAAAACCATCTTGCAGCAGATGAGACAAAGGGAGGTCTAAAATACATCCATGAAAAGTTGTTAGCCATCTCTACCGATTCACTATTCATTTGGTAACCATTTTTAAAATTCTTTTTCCTCCCTCCCTCCAACAGTACATAGTAACACAACTGCGAACAGTACATAGTTATCCGTGAACAATAATAATAATTTTTTAGAAAATAGGTTAAATAGATAGCGTTGAAAGAAAAATGGAAAGGTAAAATGAAAAATGTGTACTGTTCACTAGTTTTTTTACCTAATAACTGGTGTACTTGCTCTTAGGCGCCGTTCCGGTTTACCTTCTTTTTTCTTAAAGTTCCTTATTTTCAATTTTCAAATTCAAATATAATGAAAATGAAAAATAATTTTTTGATTTTTTTGTTTGTACCGTATAAAATATCTCAATGAGATCTATCAAACAAGATCCATACTGGTAGAAAAATTTATTTGCATAAACACATAATTTTTGAACTTGAAATTACCTTCTTTTTCAAAAAATACTTTTACTAAAAACCGGAACACCCCCTTAGGGTTGGATAGTAGTTTTTTTTGTTGTTAATTATTTTGTATTTTTTCAAAATTTATTTATTTCTCTAATCATTTTGCAATCAGGAATTGCGAATTTCAAAATACATATGATATTTGAAAAGCCAACATTTTTCCTTTCTTATCTCTTTTTGTTAACTGTTTTCCAAAAATAATTTACTTCTCAACTCATTTGCAAGTTGCAACTAGAAATTGTGAATTTGAAGAAACAGAGATCATGTTTGAAAAGCCAGTTATTTATTTTCTTTCCTATTTTTTTTTGTACTTGTTTTCCAAATATTACTTATCTCTCGTCCATTTTGAGACTATGACCTTAAGAAATGGATCATGTTTGAAAATATGTGAATTTATTACTCCCTCCGTCCCTTTTTAAGTGTCCTGCTTCGTAATTCCAACTTATTAAAAAGACATCATCATTATACATTTCACATCAACTTTTTTCTTCACTTTTCCTACTTACTCATCGTCATTACATTTTTACTCACTAACTTTTCAAAATTGAATCTACTTTTGGGGACAAAATAGACAATGCACCAACTTTTATCCACTAACTTTACAAAATGGACACTTATTAAGGGACAATCCAAAATGGAATACCGGACTCTTAAAAAATGACGGAGGGAGTAGTAAATTGATTTACATTTTTCTCCCCTTTCTTGAATTTATGAACTTTTTCAAACATGTATCCACCTTTTCTTTTAATTCTTTGAAGAGTATTTTCGTATCCAAGGTGAAAGTAGAAAATTAAAAAAAAAACATCTCACCATAAAACAAAAGGGGGCAAATTAAGTAACACCTTGTATTTAATCACCCGCAAGCATGGTAAAGTGAGGTATTTTGTTTCCCCCAGGTGGGACCAGTAACACTTTTTAGTAATGCACAAAATAAGTACTATAGTTTAATTAATATATTATTCGCATTGTTAATTAGTAGTTGTCTCTCGTGGGAACTACATAAGTTGACTTAAACTTCTGCTCGCATTCAATATGGCATCTCCTGATTCTCATGTATACAAGGGGACGGTAGTACATCTTTTAATTGTTGCCAATTGGCACAACTGAAATTAATCAATTGACGGTAACACGGTCGGTCACGTCCGTTAAGGTTATTATTTTTTGTGTTTACGAGACATACCATTTTTTTACAGTATAATATATTTAAGTCAAAAAAATAAGTATTTATATTTCCCGTAACAGAACGGGATGCTGGATCTTTTAATGGATGGGTAATACATCTCAATTGGCACAAACTGACATTAGTGATTGGGCACATTTTTTTATTTAAATAACTAAAACCCGTACAATAAAGCTGTTGTCCAAAAGTAATTTCTCAAGAGTTTTGTTGGGCACCGACAATTCGATATTCCAACTTTCTCCTTATGATTGTGGCCTCGTAGTTTGGTTTTGAGTGGTGAGGAGGAAATGTTGAAATAAAATCACTCCGTTTGGTTTAATATTTTGAGAGTTACTTTTAATTCTTGGTACAGTTTTTAATAAATCTTTCTCTCTATTTTTCTCCACCCATTACTATTCCAACTCTGAAAAATATCTTTCTAAAATGTAAACCAAACAAATTTAGAAGTGACTTTTGGAAGCGGGCATTTTGCTAGAATACAAATAAGACTGGACCACTAATGTTGATATTGATAGAGAAAAAATAAACAGAAGTAATCAACACAAATTATGAAATTAAATTAAACGAGATATTATTTGGCAAAATAATATTTTACATAGTGTCGGTGTGGTCTAGCAATTACAATAGAAAACAACAACGAGTTGTATACATAACTATTACTACCTATTTAAGGAGACTTAGCAAAAAATTCCTCATATTTACGTTTATTGGCCCTGGTTTATGACTCCTTTTTTTTGGGTGGAATAAAATCATTGATATCTTACTTAGAAGACTAATAATACACTAAGAGCCCGTTCTAGAATTTGAATAAGTTTTTATTTTTTGTTCAATAATAAGACTTGTTCTACAAAATAAGAAGTAAGTACTTATTTTTTGGTTAAGGCAACTTCAAGCTCAAAAATCATATATTTACGCAAATAATTTTTCTATCAATATGGTTATTGTTTGATAGATTTCATTGAGATCTTAAATACAGTGCCAAAAAAATTGAAAATTTATTTTTCATTTACATTATTTTTAAGTTTGAAAATGTGAAATAAGCTACTTATTTAGGTTTTGTGAAACAACTCTTCTTATTTTTCTTTGAGAAGTTCCAAAATAAATACTTATTTTTTAAGAAGGTTTCTGAAACGGAGCCTAAGACTGCAAAAGAAAGAACTCTTAAAGTTAAAGACTCCTACCTGTCTTTGGACGTTCAAGTTTGTTCCAACGCAAATCCAACTCAAACCAAACGTAACTCAAATGTCTAATGTAAATTGACCTAAATGCAAACTGTGGTAAATTTGACCTAAATGATCTTTTTAACTTTAAGGACAGTTTTGTTAGTATCTGAAAGCAATGTCTATCTGATTTAGTGGGATAAATACAACCCTTTTTTTTTTTGCTGGTAATTTTTTCCCCCCACATTTTGCGGGGGGCTGCGCAGTCGCTAATAAGAATTTTTTTTGTTTTTGTTTTTTGCATCAGTAATTTTTATGTCTTGAATGCTACTTCGCCCGTCGCAAATAATCACAGAGTATTTGTGACAGAAAACCCGTCACACATCCCCAAAATATTTTCCTTCTTATGAAACATCGTCTACCGATTGTAATCTAATAAACTATGAGCAAAATTATTCATTCGAAGGCTTTAATAATCAGTTAAATAAGAGGTATTATAGCCTGTTTGTCGTTCAAAAAAAGAAATAAAACGTAGATTTTACTTTTATGTTGTACGTAATTTTGATGATAATTCTACTTGAAGCCAGTATTTTTTTTTAATTTTAAAAGAAAACATATAGGGGCCCATTTTTTTTGGGAAATGATATTGACACTCCAAAAATTGATGCAGGCACTCAAAAAAATAAAGGAAAATGACTTTGGAATTACACTGATTTTGGAGTGTCTGCATCAATTTTTTTAGAATTACACTGATTTTGGACGCGGGCATTTTGCTAGTATACAAATAAGACAGGACCACTAATGTTTAGTCAAGCTTTTTTCAAATTTAGAAGTGACTTTTTGACGCAGGCATTTTGCTAGAATACAAATAAGACAAGACCACTAATGTTGATATTGATAGAGAAAAAATAAACAGCAGTAATCAACACAAATTATGGAATTAAATTAAACGAGATATTATTTGGCAAAATAATATTTTACATAGAGTCAGTGTTGTCTAGCAATTACAATAGAAAACAACGAGTTGTATACATAACTATTACCTATTTAAGGAGACTTAGCAAAAAATTCCTCATATTTACATTTATTCAGTCCTGGTTTATGACTCTTTTTTTTGGGGGTGGAATAAAATCATTGATATCTTGCTTAGAAGACTAATAATACACTAAGAGCCCGTTCCATAATTTGAATAAGTTTTTGTTTTTTGTTTAATAATAAGACTTATTGCACAAAATAAGAAGTAAGTACTTATTTTTTGGTTAAGGCAACTTCAAGCTAAAAAATCTTGTTTTTACATAAATAATTTTTCTATCAGTATGGATATTGTTTGATAGATCCCATTGAAATCTTTAATACTATACAAAAAAAAATTGAAAAATTATTTTTCATTTACGTTATTTTTTAGTTTGAAAGAACTCTTAAAGTTAGGGACTCGTACCTGTCTTTGGACGTTCAAGTTAGTTCCAACGCAAATTCAACCCAAACCTAACGTAACTCAAATGTCTAATGTAAATTGACCTAAATGCAAACTGTGGTAAATTTGACCCAAATGATCTTGTTAACTTTAAGGACAGTTTTGTTTGTATCTGAAAGTAATGTCTATCTGATTTGGTGGGATAAATACAACCTTTTTTTTTTCCTAGTAATTTTTTTTCCCCACATTTTGCGGGGGGCTGCACAGTCGCTAATAAGAATTTTTATATATTTTTTTGCAAAAATGCTACAAACACAACAACTCACACATAACAACTCACACAACCGCTGACGTCAGCGGAAAACGACGTTGTTTTGATTTAAAAAAAAAACAAAAAACCGAACACAGCCCCTTTCCCTTTTCCCTTTCCCCTTCTTGTTCAAAATAAAGCTGCCATTGTAACCCAACCGAGGATGATCCCGGAGTGGAGTTTTCTAGCGAGCAATTGGAACAAGCCGAAGGCCATCAGGAATATGAACGGGCCGAACAAGTCCGCGTCCTCGTGCAAATCAGGGTTTACTTTGAGGGGGTTTAGGATGGATATGGTCTTGGTCAAGATTTGGCGTGTGTTGATGCCGAGTTCTTCGAGTAAAGGCGGTTCGTCGTCGAACCCCAAGCCGCCGCCGATCCCGATGGAATCGGGGGCAGCGAACTGCGGGGCGGAGAAGGAGGAGGTGGCGGTGGCGACGGCCGCGGTGGAGGGGTTTCCGCCGGAGGGGAAGATTACGGGGGGACGTTGAATCCATTCGACATGGTTGAGAGACTTGGCGGGAAATCAGTTTTAAGATCGAAAATCAACGGAAAGTAATTTGGAGGGGAAGAGGTCTACTGATTTCGGTTGGGGAAGTGTGTGTGTGTGAGAGAGAGAATGAAGATCTAATGGTGGGAGCCCCTTGAACGAGAAGGGAAAAGGGAAAGGGGCTGTGTTTGTTTTTTTTTTTTTAAATCAAAATGACGTCGTTTTCCGCTGACGTCAGCATGACGTCAGCAGTTGTGTGAGTTTTGTGTGTGAGTTGTTGTGTTTGTAGCATTTTTTATTTTTTTGTTGGAAAGAGGGGGTTCGGTCGTTTGGGTTTTTGTTTGCAATTGGTTTTTTGGGTTGGAGAGAGAGAGAGAGAGAGAGAGAGAGAGAGAGAGAGAGAAGGGTGGTTTGGGGGGTTTTGTTTGCTAGTTTTTTGGGTTGCGAAGAAGTGAAGAAAGAGTAAAGTTTTGGTTTCGCCGGTTTCAAAAAAAATTCTGGTTCTGCCGTAATTTTCTTCTTCTTTTTAGAATAAAGAATTAATATTTTTATTAAGATAATTTTAATATAGAGAGTCTGATGTCGCAAAGATTTTAAAAGTGAGTAGCTAAAATAATAAAAGTGAATTTTGAGAATTAATTTTCGTCCAAAATTTGCTGAGCCTGGTTCGAATGCTCTTAGAGCAACTTTACCAGTAAAGCTAAATTAGCTTCATGGCCATTTCAACTCATCAAAAAAGAAAAAGTAACCCTACACCAGATTAGGTAAACAAAGAGCTAAAGTAAATTTGTGAGCCGTGCTTTGGCACTTTTACCTAATAATTGTTCATCAGGTGAATAATATATAACATTATTTTCCCTCTCCTCTTTCCGCCCCTCTCTCTTCTTGTTTCTTCTTTTTTTAATAAAATTGCACTTTGTTGCACTGTTTGAAAAAGAAAGAAGTATATTTTAATAAAGGATAGGTTAAATAGATAGTATTGATGTAGTATTGAAAGAAACATAAATAGGTAAAATAAAGAATGTACACTATTCATAAGTTTTTGGATTTTGTTAATGTATGCTCCTAAGGCTCCGTTCCGGAACGCTTCTTAAAAAATAAGTACTTATTTTACAACTTCTCATTCAAAAATAATAAGGGCCATTCCACAAAATTCAAATCAAAATTTCCTTTCACATTTTCAAACCCAAAAATAATATAAATGAAAAAAAAAATCAATTTTTTTGCACCGTATTAAAGATTTCAATGAGATCTATCAAACAAGATCCATAGTGATAGGAAAATTATTTGCATAAATACATGATTTTTGAGCTTGAAGTTGCCTTATACAAAAAATAAGACTGTTGCTATGATAATGGGCGCCGGCGGAGAGAAATCGCACCGGTGGCCGGAGACTGCCCGGCGTGGCCACCAGTACGATTTCACTCCCGGCACCCATTGGCACCTATGTAAATTCTTCCAATTAAGTGGAAAGCTTCTTATTTTTCTGGAACGGGGTTTCTTTTTCCACAAAAAATAAGAACTTTTTATGGTTCTGAAACACAGCCTAAGTCATATGTTAAGAACATAATAACTCCCTCTTTTGGCTCAGTTTTACAGGGAATGCAAGACTAAAAATAGTGTCATAAATTACGATTATTTGAAGAGATTAACTTTTACGTACCGGACCAAAACACCCCTGCTTTAACATTTACTCCTAAGAAACTCACCGATGCACCCATAGCCTATGAAATTCGCTTCCCTCCGAGATTTGTCATTCACTCCCACCTATTTCACTTTACCGAATTCATATAGAAATATAAATAATTGAAAAAAATTGCACAAATTGCAGAAAATTCCACTCTATTATACATATACTACTTAATTATTTTTATGTTGACATTTTATGTTATTTTGTTGTTGGATATTTTTAGTATATTTGAATTTTATTGATTTACTCTCTTTTTGTCTTTGTGAACTGAACTCTATGGTCATTTTGTCTATGTTTTGAAGATGGATCTTATTTTAATTGCACTTATTGTTATTTACAATTTTTTTTGGGTTGCCCTTGGTCAATTAAGATGGAGTGATTAAAAATGTTGACCAGTTGCTTCAGTAATAAATCAAACGGAATCGGTAATCGACAGTTTGGGTTATAATTTTAAAAAAAAAAATCTGCTGATTTTGGTTGCGGTAATTGTGGTTTTTGTTTTACCTATGACCGAACCAAATGGTTACCATCCATACTAGTAGAATATTTTTTCACATTCGTGCTCGGTCGGCCTAAAAAAAGGTCCCCAGTGACCGATAACATCAAAACGTATATTAATAAAAAAAATAATCAAAACATAGACTAATAAATCCATTAACTGATAGTACAATATTAGAGAAAGTCATTAACTGATAGTACAATTAGAGGAAGAAAAAATTTAAGAAATGTGACAAGGCAAAAAGACGGAGGGAAAATGAAAGCAAATGAGAGAGGAAGTAAAAGGGTATTTGAGTCAAAATTATAGAAAATATTTCGGTTAATCCAATGTGCCAACTAGTATTACTATTTCCTAGGTGAGTGGAGTTAGCTGAACTCAGACCCTGTTCCATTTTTTTCAAAAACCTTCTTAAAATTTCAAACTCAAATATAATGAAAATAAAAATTAATTTTTAAATTTTTTTTCACCGTTTAAAAGATCTCAATGAGATCTATCAAACAAGATCCATATTAATAGGAAAATTATTTGCATAAACACATGATTTTTGACTTTGAAATTTTCCATCTTTTTCAAAAATCCACTTTTTGAAAAAGTGAAACGGCATCTCATTTATTGAGCACTAACATATGCTTTAGGGGCATAAATTAACAAAACCCTATTTTTTTACCAAATTACTGATAAACTTGCTTTTAGTACTCCATTTAATGAGCCAACGGTCTGCGGACTCGGATTATGACACGGCGCGTGCACCGATGAAAAAAAGGAAACGGCGCGTGCTCCGATTAGGAAACCGTAGTAGCGTAAATCCTCCAAAACCCCCCTGCACAGACGCCCACACCGAACCCTACTCTCTCTCTCTCTCTCTTAAAACACTTCTCAATTAGGGTATTTCCCGCCTTCATTCACACACTGCTCCGTGCCTTCTGACCGAACAAGTCGAAATCTGGAGGTTGATTCTAGGGTTTCAGACACCAGAAGCGGTAATACGCAAGCACAATGGTGTCTCCGAAGCAACTCCTCTCCACAATCGAGTCCTCCCTCCTCGGCCCAACCCCACCGACGCCTTCGCAAAGGATCGAGCTCATGCACTCCATTCGCCTCTCTCTCCCCTCCCTCCAGTCCCTCCTATTTTACCCGGTATCACCGCCCCCCCTTCTCTCTATCTACACACACACACACACATTATAACATGTTTTGGTTACTGTTCAGTCTCAGAACAAGAAGTGGAAATTTTCTTTTGAGTTTTGTTTTTCTTTATTTTTATCGGAAAGAATCCAATTTTGTGACTGCGCTAATTTTCTTTCCCGAATTGTCGAAAACCACATTCGCTGAACTTTAATAGAGCATGGAAAAAAAAAACGAGCTTTTAGAAAAAGTTTGGTGTCTCTTGAAGTTTTTTCTTTTTGTCAAAGCAAACAACCCAAGTTCTATGTTTTCTGTACACGACGTGGAAAGTTGCTTGTACGTTTTTTGTTTTGGGTTGAAAAGAACCCAAATTTTATGAAGGCCCCCAAACTTTTTTCCCGAATTGTTGAAGAAAACCATATTCGCTCAACTTTAATGGAGAATGAAAAAAGAGGAGCTTTTAGAGAGAGTTTGGTTGGTGGGATGGATCCAGGATTAGAATTTAGGGTGCCAAGCTAATGTTTTGCGATTATCTTGCAAATTATTGAATGATAAGAGAAATTATGTTTTAAATGTCTGAAAATTTATTATTCCATTCGGTTGCGGCCATTGCATGTCCAAGTACTCCGACAGTTGCTAATTCAACTACTTGGATTTTTTTATGAACGCACTAAAATCTGAGTTATGGAAAACAGTATTAGCTTAACTTCAACAATGTATGAAAAATGAGCTGTTAGAGAAAAGTTTGGTTGCTGGGATGGATCAAGGATTACGATGTAGCGTGCCAACCTATAGTTTTGTGGCTATCTTGCGATTGTTTGAAACAATACTCGTGACAGTTGCTAAGTTTGAAAAAGTGGATCTTTTTTCTCTTTTGGGCAGCCTCCAAAACCATCTGACCGAGCTGAAGTCCAGTCGAGAGAAGTCAGGCTTCCGGATTCTTCCCCGATTTCACTTGATGATCAAGATGTCCAAATTGTCAGTTCGTCTCACCTTTGAAATGATTGCACTTTCAGTCACAGTTGTATTGTTTTTGTTGTGTGCATTACATTGTGTGAAAAGCTATTTACTTTTGGAAGAAACTTCATGGATATGTCCTGGCAAGACAATCTGCCTTAGTGGCTTCTACTTTCGGAAATAAGGCAATATAATGCCTTGTTCACTTCGCGATTCAAAAAGAATTTTTCAAAAAATTCCCCCTAGATTCCCCCTACTTTCCACCTTTCTCTCTCTATCTCTCTTCGCTCATTACCCCTACTATTTTTCAAAAACACTTTTCAAATCCCAATCCAAACAAAGCATAAAGCATTTGATTTCACTGTTGTCTTAGTTGCTGCCTAGTGTAGACAATAGAATGCCTAATACTTTTGCAACACCTTTGTCTTAGGTTTTGGGCCACGATCTATGACCAATCTTGCCCTATTACTGTAATAATGCTGCAACCAGTTTATCGTTATTGTCCTTGAAAGGTTCTATGGACTCCTCTGCACATATCCCCTGTCCAAAGAGTAGTTACAGCTACATCTATCCCCCTATAGTAGTAAAAGGTGTGTTCAAAAACTGTGGTGCCACATTTACAATGTCAAAACACAAGGCGGGTTTGAAACATACTCGTGTGTACATGTGTGTGTATTTTTGTATTGTCTTTGATTATATGCAATGAAGATAATACCTGATATTGATCTTTTCCCATTTTGAGTGATTATTGGGTGGGTCTTTCTCATCTATGTTCTGTTCTTAATTTGTCATTATTCAAGTCCTAGACTGAAGAATTATATCTTATGTTCTGCTGGAATGTAGGCTTTGAAATTAAGTGATGATCTCAACCTTAATGAAATAGACTGCGCGCGTTTGCTTGTCTCTGCCAATCAAGAGGTAGACTTCATTACTTTTGGTGACTTATGGCGTACTTGTTGATATGGATGTCCTCATATCTTGTTACTGATAAAAAAATTGACGTCTTTGTATTTGTTGGTTTTGTTTTCCCCTTCCTAGTGGGGCTTATTGGGACGAGATCCAGTAGAAATTTTGCGCCTTGCAGCAGGGCTTTGGTATACAGAGAGAAGAGACCTCATAACAGCACTTTACACACTATTAAGGGTATCTCTGCTTGTCATGTCTAACAACACAAGTTGTTAGGGTTAGAAATTTGTTTTCTTCTCTTTTTTTTTTGTTTTTTCTTCTTAAATTTGTTTTCTTCATTCTTGGTATCTTCTTTTTGGTACGATTTTGCAGGCTGTTGTGCTTGACCAGGGACTTGAAGTTGATCTTGTGGCTGACATTCAGAAATATCTGGAAGATCTTTTTAGTTCTGGGCTTCGACAAAGATTAATTTCTCTCATAAAGGTTTTTGGTTCTATTGTCATTCATATTATCATACTATGCCTCGTAAAGCAATGAGTTATTGTGCCATATTGGTGTCTGAAGTTCCTGGAACAGGGACCTGATTTTTCAAATTAGACTCTCTATGTCTTGCGCTTTGACTGAGTTTGCTGTGATAGTGTACCAGGATGGATTAGTCTTAAGGTTGGGGTCCAGTGATATGTTTGTTATCACTTATCAGTTAGTTTTGGAAATGAGGATTTTAGCGGACAAGTTGTTAAGATGCCTAATTAGGAACCATAGGGCGTAGATGAACCACTATTGGAGCTTTGAGGTATATTTGGGTATTGGATTTGAGGAAGGAAATTGAAGGGAAAGAAAAAAGATCAGAAACAATGAAACGTTGGCTGGTTTAGAAATTTGAGGAGAAAATTAATAGGTACTTTATTGAAAATCCATATTTTGTGGTTTGTTAATTCTTGGGTTTTCTTTTTATGGAGGTGTATGGTCCTTAGGTTTCCCTTTTGAAACAGTTGCATCATTTCTTCTGGTGACGTGATGCGCAAGCTAGGAAACATGTTTGTTGTGGTGGGATCCATGTATCTCCTTGGAATTCTGCTGAATGCTGGACTCAAGTGGTAGTGAATTTTGGTACATCTGCTGCAAACTTTTCTTTTTCTTTTCTGTCTAATGGTTTTATTTCTCAACTTTAGGAACTGAATCGAGAAGAACCAGCTGGTTTGGGCGGGCCTCACTCAGAGCGCTATGTTCTTGATTCAAGAGGCGCTCTTGTGGAGCGTCAAGCAGTCGTTTGTAGGGAAAGACTGATCCTTGGCCATTGCCTTGTACTTTCTATTTTGGTTGTGAGGGCAAGTAAGCTACAAAGAAACCCTTTTACCCATTTTATGCCTTGTTTGAGTTGGTTGCATCTTGGAGGTCAATGTGTGGCTGCTTTAACCATTTCCCACTAGTAATTAACTTAAACAATTTCATGCAATCTGATTTACTGCTGTTGATATTTATATAAAGGGGAAAATACTGCCCAATTCTCCTTTGGAACTCATTTCCTTAACCATATTTTGCACTTTTAGGGACCATAAGAAGTTTTTCGTATGAGCAATTTCCCTGCGCTTGGAAAGTGAAAGTTATGAATTTTGTTGGGGAATATTGTGGAATAAAACAATGAGAAATTTCTTAGTCTCCCACTGGGAACGTAAATATTGTTTGAAGAAGATGAGTTTAATTGAACTACCTATGGTTGGTTACAGGAATTTATAAGAGCCTTGTTCTTTACTGAATTCTTGCAAATTTTCTGTGATCTCTTTTTCTTCCACTGGGTTTTCATTTTTACTAAAAATCACACCACTCCATAGTTCCAGAGCCAATGCATCCATATGTTTCATTTGCAATGCCATAGACAACATCCTTTATATCTACTTCTTGCTAACATATTGTCTGGGCGATCCATTGCCATCAGCTTATTTCTTCAGTTTAGATACTTGTTTTGAATGCACATGCAAATTTCATCTCGTATTACCGTAGAATTATATGTTCATGTTTGAACATTTTAGGGGGTGGAGTTAGCGATACGGTGGAGGGGTATCCTGTTCTTTAGCTGACTTCCTGTTGAAACTCTCAAAGATAATATGCTATACCCTGTTTTAAAAGACCTTTAAATATGGTCCCCCTTTTGATCTTGCAGGCCCAAAAGATGTGAAGGACATTTTCTCCGCTTTGAAAGATAGCTCTGCTGAACTTAATGGTAGCAATGACACCCTAAAACATCAGGTCTAATTTTTTTTGGAACTGGATGAGTATATTCTCCTGTCTTTTTCGGCCTTGAAAACAAAATGATGTTATGTACATACTAATTACTATTACAGTATCCTCCAGAGAGCTTGGAGATCCTTTTCATTTTGTTGTAGAATTACTTGAACTTCTAGTTCCCGAATGCCCTATTCAGTTTGGTTGTACTTCGTCTATGTTTTAGGTTCCTCACCCTACAACTATGCCATAGCTCAAAATAGAGATTACAAACCTTCCTTGATTCAGGTGCAAACCGCAAGAGGTGCCATCACCTTACCAGCACACAAAGATGAGTTTCCATGTCTATAGGAATTTCGCACTGCTGGTCACCCCATCTATGACCACTCTACAGAAATTAAGCTTCAGCAGCTTTTGATCTTCAATCTTGCTCACTGAAGGAGATTTTGGCTCTCTTTGACAAACCACGGCACTCAATGACCAATTTTGCGACAGGTGCTTCCATGGACCCTGTATAACCCTCATGAAGAGAAAAAGACCCATCTTAATTCCACACCTCTGCTCCTGATGGCAACTCCCACTGCCGATTTTGACAAACTGTTTGAGATATTGTTTTCCAGGCACATCATGTTGGACATACCCAACCTCCCCACGAAAAAACCCCACTGATACCTAGTGAAAGGCAAATTGAGTTCAAAGTCACACTCTTCTCTTTGATTCTGTGAGGAAGTTGGAAATTGAAGTCTAGGCCATGAGGGAAGCATAGCCATCTAGGTGCAGGTTTTCCCGCTGTTTCCTCCTTGTTAATATGATCTGAACGCTGGCATGGCACGAGCAAACCCACCCATATGGAACAGGCTTGGCATCTGTTGGCTTCTAATCCTATGTGGGCAAGATCTTTTGTCGACTATTACATCTTGAATATGAATTTATGTTGAAGGATTGTAGCTTTTTTTCCCGTTAGTTGTTTTGTTTCTCTCTTTCTGATTTATCCTCTTTTGATAGCATATGCATACTAAATGATGTGCCAATCTCTTTATAATTTTGTTGACCATCATGACACACTTTAAGAAAGAGGGGAAACATTGTTTTCTGATGAGTTAATAACAAAGAAAAGATTTGAAGTGAACATAAAAGAATGTAAAGTTTTTGAACTCCTGAACAAGTTTAGATGTATGAACATTGTGGGAGGGATAATGGCCAAGGTGCTCAAACTGTGGTTGTGGTTGCAAAACAATATCTGTTTGGAATACCGGAAACTTATGATTTATTGCACTCCATGCATGATAGTTAATGGGTATGTATGTACTTAATGTAATTTTGATAAGTTAGCTATTGATTTCATTTTTTTATGGTTTTGTGTCTGGTTATTGTTTGATGTGTTTTGTTTTTCTTTGCAGATTGCATATAGCCTTCTCTTTTCTCTTGTTATTGCCGTCATATCTGATGCATTGAGCACAGCACCTGATAAAATGTCTATCTTATCTCGTGATGCATCTTTTAGGCGTGAATTTCAGGAAACAGTAAGTGAACGACGGTTTTTTTTTTTTCCTTTAGCGGTTGAAATAATCTTATTTATAAATTATAAGTTGGTCATATTTTTGTTTGCTTTAGGTAATTGCTTCGGGAAGTGATCTAATCGCTGAGGGCTTTGTAGATTGTGTACGACTTGCATGGGCTACACATTTGATGTTAATACTAGATGGAAATGATACAAGGGAGAATGTACCAAGTGCTTCACCTAGTGACATTGGATATATTTCCTCTTGCTTGGAAACAATTTTCTCAAACAACGTGTTTCAGTTTTTCCTGGTTAAGATTCTTCAAACTGCCGCTTATCAGGTTTGTATTGATCTTTTATCATATCTGTCCACTTGCAAAAAGATTAAAAAACCGCTCTATTTTTCTTATCATTGTACATCAATAGCCACCTCTGGTCCAGTTAGTCCATTATTTTTTTTAATGGCCTGAATGTCGTATTTTGTTGTTCTGTTAATGTAAGTACAAGGGACGTTAAAATACATTTGTTGTTTCTAATACTTGCTTATGCTTAGAAGATCCGTAAGTAATTGAATCAACATCTTTGGATGATCAAATATTTTATTTGGTCTTGTTGCGATGATATGTTGTTTGGTTTTCTTGGTGCTGGAATTTGAGTATGTCTTCACAGTTATCATTATTTGTCTTTGAATTTCTACAGAATGATGATGAGGATATGACCTATATGTACAATGCGTATCTGCACAAGCTTATTACATGCTTTCTTTCTCATCCACATGCTAGAGAAAAGGTACGTGGAAATTCTTTCGTTTCTTGATAGGGAAAATTAATTGACTTGCTGTAGAGAGGTAAAAATCCCTGTGAAATGGGGTTGTTTTTTATGAAATGCTTTAAAACAGATCAAAGATGATTCCGCAAACATTTTCATTCCTTTGATCAATGCTTTATATATATATAACAATGAATTGGCCTTTTATTTGATTTATTTATTGTTTTCACTTTTGTAAAAAGAAGGCGACTTTGCTTTCTAGTGTTCATTTGTTTACATATTACACGTTATAGTTAAGATGGTTAGGGAATTTAAACTTTGACCAAAAGTTGGTATTTCTTGCCTCAAACTTGTTTAAGTTCTTGAAAATAAATTATGTGCACGAGAGACATCGTCTAGAGGTGCCAATAGAGCGAAAGCTAAATTGACATTATCCCTTGATTCCAATATGGTTTTGATTTTGTAATCAATAATTTGAAATCAAAGAGATACTCTTGGTTATTTTTGTTGCTACCTCAACGAAAACTAGTAGAACGTCTACATGTACCACTTGCGATCCCTTTGGCTGTTTTATTGTGTCTTTGTGCATTTGGGATGTTCTTTTTTTTTTTATCTCTTTTTGGTACCATTTTGGTACTGTGTGACTTTCCTTGTGGTTTTATTGATATTGTTTGTGGGAAGCTGGAGTTGTCAAGTGCCAGAAAAATCTCTCCTTTTTGCATGCTTTTACATGTGAAATGGGGGAAATGAAAGACTTCTGTTGAAGGAATTCTACGATTGTTCAGCCATGACATTGTGTTGAAGTGCTTATTTATTTGTTGTCTCATATGCAGTTGTTTCGTGGCGGTCCCTATAGGAAGTCTTGTGTCTAGATTTATTCTTAACCGTTTCTATTTGTTAGCAAATTAATATTTCCCATAACTTCTCCTTGTTTTATTTTCAACGTGTCTGTGTTCACCTCGTTGCTTCGTCATGAATGTTACCTCTTCTTTTATTTTTTTGGAGGACTAACAATAGATCTTTGAAGAGTGCCGAAAGGGGTAACTTTAGTCTTTAACATCCAGAGTATAGGTCATGATTGTTTTACTCTTCCTGGCAGGTTAAAGAATCAAAAGAAAAGGCTATGACTGCACTTAGCCCCTACCGCATTGCTGGGTCACTTGATTATATGCATGACAGTAGTGCGCATTCTCAACAAGCTACTGAAACAGCCCCTCAACCCTTTGTGTCTCTTTTGGAGTTTGTGAGTGAAATTTATCAGGTCAGTTGGTTAGTTTTTGAGTGTATTTTATGACCTTTCTCGTAAATAAAATATTTGTTTGTGGCGCTGTACTTGCCATGGGTATTTACGATGTTGGAGTTATATGCTGAAGCCATTGAATGCCCTGAACCTTAAAGTCTGGATCTACCAACATGCAAGTATTAGCTTGAAATTGGAATGATGGTTAAACAATTGGTTATCTAGCATGATGCATAGAAAACACAAATGTAGGAATGCAATGGTTTTGTCAACTCTTTCAGTGCTAACTAGAAGTTTGACTATGGTTTTGAAATCTTGTGCTCATTACGATATTACTTGCTTTAGATCAATTGCAGCACACTTCTCTCCCTCTCCCTCCCTCCCTCTCACTCTCTCTCTCTCTCTCTCTCTCCTGATTACATATCTTGTATTACTCTTAATTAGAAGGAACCAGAGCTGCTGTCTGGCAATGATGTCTTGTGGACATTTGTGAACTTCGCTGGAGAGGACCATACTAACTTTCAAACTCTAGTGGCCTTCTTGAAAATGCTGAGTACCTTGGTATGTAAAAGCATGTGGGAGTTACCTCAGTTGCATTAGAACAGTTGTTTTTATCAAGATGATGCAATTTTATTTACTTTGATTTCTTGATCTGTTTTTTTCTTTTCAGGCTTCTAGTCAAGAGGGAGCTTCAAAGGTTTTCGAATTACTTCAGGGTAAAGCATTCCGCTCTATTGGGTGGAGTACTCTGTTTGATTGTTTATCAATCTATGAAGAGAAGTTCAAACAGTCCCTTCAAAGTCCTGGGGCAATGTTACCGGAATTTCAGGAGGGGGATGCAAAAACACTTGTTGCATATTTGAATGTTCTGCAGAAGGTCTCGACTTGTGTTATTTTGTTTCCCGAACTCTTAACGGTTCTTTTTGATCGGCTTGGAGCATTATACCACTATTCTAGGCTTCTAATTTACTTATAGTTTGCTCTATCAATCAAGATGATAGTATCTATGAACCTATCATACTTCTGAGGAGGTGCCATTTCCACGAGGCAACGTTTTGGATGCGCAGTCATTGGTGACGTTCTGCTAATAATTAAAATCAAAACAATGTGCATTCACACATCTTAATACTCCTTCAGGCTTTGAAAATCCAGCAACGCAAAGCCTAACACTTCATGAGTGTTGGGGTTATGACATTTCAAAATAGATATTAAAGGATTTTGTTCCCCCAATTTACACAAATACGAAATTTAAAGGTTTAAATATAGTTATATAGTGCTATATCAATAACATTGTAATATTAGAATATGGACCAGTTGTGATTATTTACACTTATTCCAGAAAATGGTTATTTGAGTCTTATAACTTGCATTCATGTCACAACTGTGACCGTAATTTTTCTCTATTTCTAATATTGCAGTTTTGGCCTCGTCTGTATTGTTTACTACTTGCTCTATGCTTTTCCTTCTTCTCTCAACCTTTTTATGGTTTTTTTTATTTATTGTTTGTGTCATTTAATGCTAAATAGTCTTAAATCTTCCTTTCTTTTCTCTATGAGCATGAAGGTTGGAAGTCTAGTCCCATTTTTGCCATCAATAGGAAACTTAGTGCTGACTCATGTTTCCTTTCTAGATGATATGCACTACTTCTCTTTTAGAGATATATTATCTTGTGTTGTATCCATCTCAGACCATTTAGATATAGCTGATTCGATACCTGTTCTGCATGTTACAGGTAGTGGAAAATGGGAATCCCACTGAAACAAAGAACTGGTTTCCTGAAATTGAGCCATTATTCAAGCTCCTCAGTTATGAAAATGTGCCTCCTTATCTGAAGGTGCTTATTAACTTCCATCTTTTTGGTTATTCTAAATGATCGTTATTTGTCCCCTGCATAGAAGGTTAGAAGCTGCCCCTATATTCTTCTGCTAATGGTTGTCTTGTGCATTTCATCTGGTTGTTAGGGTGCTTTGCGTAATGCTATAGCTACTTTCGTTCGAGTTTCTCCAACATTAAAGGATACTATTTGGAGATACCTTGAGCAATATGATCTTCCAGTTGTTGTGGGGCCTCATCCTGGGAGCAGCACACCATCCATGACAGCACAGGTTTTTTTTTTTTTTTGCAAAAATAGATTAGCAGCACTTAATTTACTTGCCATTGATATTCACTTATATTGCTCACAGCTTTCTTTTCTCTCTTGATGTACGTAATTACCCTAGTTTAGTCTGATCATGCTTGAGCTTGACCTCGGCTATTTTATATAACAGTGTCAAGTCAAGCTAGGCTCGAGCTTCTTAATCACCAGGCGAGGCTGAGATTAAGCTTGATCTGCTAATCCGCAAGCAAGCTTGAGCTAAACTAGTTTCGGCAAGCCGAGCTCGAACACACTGACATTCAGCCTATTTCGGACACATACACGGATGAGATAATGATTCTCAAAAATGGAGCCACGGACACTGGATGGGCCACGGCATTTTTTTAATAATCTTGTTGGTTATGCAAACCTACATTGTAACCACTAAATATTTACATTAGGATTCCTATCGAATGGATTATCGACTAATGGTGTACGCCTATTTACATAAACATGTTATTTTACACTTCTAGTTCAATACTTTTGGAGTTATAAATATTTACAGAGGCCACGCTGCTATGTCCCAGTTTGCCTGGTGTGGCCCACCAGAAAAGATGCTAAAATTAAATGGACATGCCATGTGGCTTGTCCCATAGGTATTTTGGCCTGTCCCTGGCGTATCGGGTCCCCGACATGGATACAGCAACCTCTAGGTGTGGTGGTGCTTCCTAGCATTCAGCTCACTTGCAGCCATAGGACTTGTATTGTGGGAACGGGAAGATTCAACCTTTTCTGATTTAGTAGTGTTATGGCACAGTGTTGTGCATTGGGGAGTTTACATTGGTTTAAGTGGAAATACAACTGGATATTAGATGCAACCAGGATTTAGATGCTTAAGGAATGCCATTCAAGCAAATTTTAATTCGAGATTTTTATACTATGATTGCTACAGGTGTATGATATGAGGTTCGAGTTAAATGAAATAGAAGCAAGAAGAGAACAATACCCTTCAACAATATCTTTCCTGAACTTGTTAAATGTGCTTATTTCCGAAGAAAGGGATGTCAGTGATAGAGGGCGTAGGTACTGGGGCTTGATTTCCTTTCAAGTTGTATGACATTTTTCTTTCTTTTGTATGCTTCACTTAAATCTGGGTGACGTGTTTTGCAGATTCATTGGAATTTTTAGGTTCATATACGATCATGTGTTTGGTCCCTTCCCCCAAAGAGCCTATGCAGACCCTTGTGAGAAATGGCAGTTAGTTATTGCTTGTCTCCAGCATTTTCGAATGTGAGCACCAAGAAGTGGCAGTTAGTTATACTCTTTTTCTACTTCTTTCGATTGATTTTGTTGGTGTCATGGCATTGATTTTAATTTTCCTGGACTACATAGGTTGCAAGACTTTGCCTTTTCACATTCTGTGGTGGATTTAGATTATTGTCTTCCTCAATTTCTATGCTTTAAAGAGTATCATCTATCAGTTGGTAAAGAAGCTAATGTCTTTTATGCAACAAATTGTAAAGTTGAGAGACGACAATATCGATTTGTGGAAAACCCAAATTAGGGTAATTTTTCATTAAACTGGGTATATATACAACGCAAGATACAACAATTACAATGAGGTCCTAACTAATTAACTATTTACATACTAAGGATAAATAAGGAAACTCCATACAATGAACTAATTCATTAATCTAACACTCCCCCTCAAGTTGGTGCGAAGATATCGATCAAGCCCAACTTGAATGCAATAGGGTGAAAACTCTTGCTGCCAAGTCCTTTTGTAAATATATCAGCCAACTGATCTCCAGATCTCACAAAAAAAGGCATACATATCGAACCCTCGCTCAGTTTCTCCTTGATGAAGTGCCTGTCAATCTCAATATGCTTTGTTCTATTATGTTGAACATGATTATGAGCAATGTTTATAGCAGCCTTATTATCACAATAGAGTTTCATAGGACCGCTGTCAATGAAACCCAAATCACGTAACAAGGTTTGGAGCCACAAAAGCTCACAAACACCATGAGCCATGGCTCTATACTCTGCCTCTGCACTAGATCTAGCAACCACCGATTGCTTTTTACTTCGCCAAGTAACCAAATTCCCTCCAATAAAGGTACAATAGCCAGAGGTAGAGTGTCTATCATTCACAGAACCAGCCTAGTCAACATCAGTAAAAGCCTCCAACTGCAAATGACCATGATTGGAGACAAAATTCCTCTTCCTGGAGTTGATTTGAGATACCTCAAAATACGATAAACTGTATCCAGGTGTGAAATACGAGGATCGTGCATAAACTGGCTAACTACACCAACTGCATAGGTAATATCTGGCCGGGTGTGAGCTAAATATATCAGTCGCCCAACAAGTCGCTGATACCTCTCCTTATTAGTACGTTCGCCCATATCTCCACTCAAGTGATGATTTGGCTCAATAGGAGAATCTGCAGGTTTACAACCCAACATGCTTGTTTCTTCCAAAAGATCAAGAATATATTTTCGTTGAGAGATAAAAATACCTCTATCAGATCTTGCCACTTTCATTCCAAGGAAGTATCTCATCGCTCCCAAGTCTTTAATCTCGAATTCTTGGGCAAGTCGAGACTTCAAATTATGAATTTCATTCACATCGTCACCTGTCATTATTATATCATCAAGATAAACAATAAGAACAGCAATCTTACCATCACTCCTCTTAATGAATAGAGTATGGTCAGCATGGCTCTGTTTGTAGCCGAAACTCAGCATGGCCTTTGAGAATCTGCCAAACCAAGCCCTAGGTGACTGCTTCAAACCATACAGTGCCTTCTTTAATTTGCACACCTTTCCCTCACTTGCAGCGGAAGAAAAACCTGGTACAATATCCATATACACTTCCTCATCCAGATCACCGTGGAGGAATGCATTTTTTACATCAAACTGTTGAAGTGGCCAATTCAGGTTAGCTGCACAGGAAAGTAGAGCCCGCACAGAATTCATCTTTGCTACTGGAGCAAATATCTCCTCATAGTCAATACCGTAGGTTTGAGTGAACCATCTGGCGACCAATCTAGCTTTGTATCTGTCAAATGTACCATCTGCATTCTGTTTAACAGTAAATACCCACTTACATCCCACTGATTTCTTTCCTCCAGGAAGTGGTACTAGCTCCCAAGTGCCATTCTTTTTCAAAGTTGTCATCTCCTCTACCATAACTCTTTTCCATTCGGGTATGACAAGTGCATCCTTTCAATTTTGTGGAATAGATATAGAGGAAAGAGACGAAACAAAGGCATAATATGAAGGAGATAAACGATCATAAGACACGAATTGGGAGATGGGATGTAGAGTACATGATCTTTTCTCTTTTCGAATAGCAATAGGATGATCATCAATAACATGAGGTTCAATAAGAGAAGAATCACTACTAAATAAGTCAGCTGAGAGAGGAGAATCATTAACAGGAGGAGAATCATTACCAGATGAGTCAGTTGAGGAGTCTGGAACTGGAGTAGGCAACGGTGATTGACGGAGTGGTATCACATGGGAGGACTTCCTATCTTTCTGTCTAGCATAGGTCTTCAAGTTACCTTGCAACCGTGCTGGAAGTCCATCAGTGTCATCGCCCATGCCATGTGTTGCCTCTTCAGCAGATACTGTTTCTTTCTCTCCCTCAACATGATTATAAAATAGGCGCTCCCCTTCACCATGATTATACATAGTAAACATCTCTTCCTTCTGATTAGACTCCCCCTGAAGAGATGACTTGGAAAGGGAATAAAAACTCTTTTCCCAAAAAGTGACATCCATGGAGACCAAAAACTGTTTAGAATGTGAATCATTACACTTGTAGCCCTTCTGGGTAGGAGAGTACCCAACAAAAATACACTTATGGGCTTTATGACCCAACTTACCCCGGAGGGGTGGGGTGCATGGACAAAACACACACAACCAAAAACTCTTGGGGGAAGAGTGATAGCATGATAATTGCTAGGAAGACACTCTATGGGAGTCTTGAAGTTGAGAATACTGGATGACATACGATTGATAAGATAAGCGGCAGTTAAAATGGCTTCTCCCCATAAGAATTTTGGAACATTCATGGTAAACAAAAGAGACCGAGCAACCTCAGCCAAATGACGATTCTTGCGTTCAGTAACTCCATTTTGTTGTGGAGTGTCAACACAAGTCGTCTGAAACAGCATACCACGCTCATCAAGAAAAGCCCTATAACTTTTATCAATATACTCAGTGCCATTATCACGGAGAATTTTAATTTTTGCATCAAACTGAGTACTCACCATCTCATGAAAAGATCGAAAACAAGAAAAAACTTCACTCTTTGATTTAAGTAGAAACACCCAAGTAGCACGAGAATAACAGTTGATAAAAGTGACAAACCAACGATACCCCTTAAGAGAAGTAACAGGAGAGGCCCCCAGGCATCAGTGTGAATAATCATAAACGGGGACTCACTTCTTTTGTTAATAGGTGCATAAAAAGAACGCTTATGTTTTCCAAGCTCACTAGCTTCACAAAAAAACTGACTCCGAGGACAATGTTTAGTTAATGTAGGAAAAAGTTTTTCTAAAATCCCATAAGATGGATGACCCAATCTACGGTGCCACTGATGTAACATAAAGAGACTTGGACTCGTATCTACTTGCAGAGCCAGACCACTTGGCATGGGTGAAGGAGACGGACGAGGAGAAGACTCCAGATAATAAAGGCCATCACATGATCTACCACTGCCAATCACCTTCCCTGTACCCAGTTCCTGAAAGACACAATGTGTAGGAAAAAAGGTCACTGAGCAATTTAAGGATTGTGTAAGACTACTAACGGAGAGAAGATTAGTAGGAAAATTTGGCACATGAAGAACTGAAGAAAGGGAAAGGGTTTGAGAGCAGCGAATGGAACCTTTCTCTGAAATAACACCAGATAGGGATCCATCTGCCACTCGAATCTTATCCTTATCAGAACATGTAGAGTATGAGTCAAAAAAATGAAGAACAACCTGTCATATGATCTGTGGCACCATATTCTATGATCCACGGAAAAGAGGATGCATTAGCTGGAATACTTGTAGAGAAAGCTGCAGTGGAGGTAGGAGCTATAGTAGATCGAGTATCAAGCCTGGCCAGTAGGCACCTGAGAGATTGTATCTCCTCCCGAGAAAGAGGGCCAGTTGGAACATGGTTGGAATTACCCGCCATATCAACAGAAGGTAGTGAACAAGTACCAGACAATAACAATTCCCAAAAACAACTCCAATCAAGGGAATCAACTCAAAATAAGCAATACCCAATCAATTGGGGCCCCAAACTTCAACAATTCACGAACAATCAACCACCAACAACCAGAGATAGTAGTAACAATCTATTAAAAAATGCTACAAGAACAATTCAGGAGCCAAACTCACTTGGTCAATTCAAACTGACTCGGTCGAACTCAAATAGCAGCAGCGGAAGCCTGAAAGTACCTGACCTGAACGTGAAACGACCTGGAAAACTTCGGCGAGCTCCGGTGAGGGAAGGCGACGCCTGAAAGCAGTAGTCGGATGTTCGAATAGGGCCAGAAGACTGTCGGTGAACCCTAGGTTTCAAATTTGAGTGGCAAATAGGGCTGAAACTGGTTGATATAGCAGAATGCTACTGTTCACGCGACATTGTTCATTGGTTACTGTTCACGCGACACTGTTCATCGGTTACTGTTGACGCGGCACTGTTCAAAATTGGTGCAAGGGAAATCCCATGTTAGGGTTAGGATCTCTGCGCTGATACCATGTAAAGTTGAGAGACGACAGTATCGATTTGTGGAAAATCCAAATTAGGGTAACTTTCATTAAACTGGGTATATATACAACGCAAGATACAACAATTACAATGAGGTCCTAACTAATTAACTATTTACATACTAAGGATAAATAAGGAAACTCCATACGATGAACTAATTCATTAATCTAACACAAATTTCATTGTGCAGGATACTAAGCTTGTATGACGTTGTGGATGAGGATGTTGACAATATTATTGACCAATCACAACCCTCAGCAGTGGCCGAATCTGCTTCATTTCAAATGCAGCTGCCTATCATAGAGTTATTGAAAGTACGTATTTGTTCTTGTGGTCGAAGTCTCGCTGCTTATTCTCCGCAAATGAGATTTTTCACTACTGGTTTTTGTTGGACTCTCCTCTTTTATTTATGATGTTTCATTGACTTTGGCTCTTTTGTTAGGTAACGATATTTGATGTTATATTTGTACAGGATTTTATGAGTGGGAAAATTGTCTTCCGAAATGTCATGGGTATTCTTTTACCGGGTGTTAATTCCATCATTTCTGAACGCACTAATCAAATTTATGGTCAACTACTAGAAAAGGCTGTAATGCTTTCTTTGGAGATCGTAATCTTGGTCTTGGAGAAGGACCTAACCGTATCTGATTTCTGGCGCCCTCTCTACCAGGTATCTAATGTTTCTGGGTTTTAATTGGTACTTAGTATTTGTTTATCCTAATACAAGCTTCTCAAATACTGTCTTGGAGTTGAAAGTTGGTGCTCACTTGTGCATTGGTAATGAAAATGAAGCACAAATGTGGTTTTTGAATGTATTTTAGAACAATGATGTGTGACTTTTACTTAATCCTTTTGATTTGTAGGAAGCAAAACTTAAACTGGATTAATTTGTCAGTTCATACCTGTTGCCGGGTGGAAGATGGTATGTTGAATAGGGGTCACACCTTAAAAGTCAATTAGATACAGGAGATGCAGTTTATACTGGAGTGATGAATGGTGACTAGGGGTAGGTGTCCATTGTCCTATAACTCTCGTTATCACAGACAAGAGTTGGGGTTTGTATATCAAACAAGTGATTAGTGGATACTGCCAAAGGGCACTCCTTCTCCCAAAGTTACGGGGCTATTTTGCCAAAGATCCAATATGCCTTTTTCTTTTGCATTGGCATTTTGGCTTAATCGAAAGGAAGTCCTATCACTGATTCACTGTGTTCTTTAGCAGTGTGGACTTGTGGAGGCTCCTATGATTTGTATACAAATTAATTCTCCCCTTTGAGACCCCAAAAAATGGACAAATTCCTTTTCTCTTCCAATATGATGTTCCAATATCTTGTCATTTTTCCCAGAGGCCAGTGTATTCAGGGCCAATACGTGGTCACATTTTTACACATTTGGATGAAGCAAGGGATTCGTCCTAGTTCATGGCCTATTAAAAGTCAAAAAAGTGACAGTTTCTAATTCTGAATCTGTCAAATCTGAATCACTGTTTGCACTTTAGCCGTGTGGAGTCGTGCAGTAATAACCAAATTTATGTTAATGTGTAATCTGTAAATTATCAAGCTGCCAATGGAAAAATGTAAGTTAATAATTGTGGCTGGTGATGGCGTTATTAGATTATTACAATTTACTCCTATTGATGAATTTAGGCTTTCTTTGCTGTATCTTCATTATCTATTTTGTAGGGTTTTTTTAGTCTATATCTTTCCCTGAGACATTAGATAATTCCATTTTACTACTTAGTGTTCCTCCATCATCCTCTTTTTTAGCTGTTTATCATTGGTATTTCCTCTTCTATTTAAACTTCTGATCAGTATAATTTGGCTAATTCTAGATTTATCAGGATGTCATTAGTCAAAGTTTTGGATGACAGTTTTCATGTGTAATTGCTCAATTAACGTTCTTCTTTTTCAATATTTTGCTTTTGTTTAAGAGTTTCTAACACCTTCTATTATCAACTTTTATATTTGCTCCTCTTTACTGCAGCCTTTGGATGTCATCCTCTCCCAAGATCATAATCAAACTGTGGCTCTGTTGGAGTATGTCAGATATGATTCTCACCCCCAAATTCAGCAATGCTCTATCAAAATTATGAGCATCCTAAGGTTTCCACAAGTGCATACTTTCTGTTTCTTACTTAAAGCACTCATAGGATTGGATAGTGCGTGTTTTCAATTGTTTTCTTTTAGTGCGAATCTTTGTGTGGCCACTTAATGACTCTGTGCATGTGACAGTTCTCGTATGGTTGGGCTTACACAGTTGCTGTTAAAATCAAATGCTGCAAGCTCTTTGATCGAGGATTATGCTGCCTGCCTGGAGCTGCGATCAGAAGAAAGCCAGATTATAGAGAACAGTAGTGAGGATCCTGGTGTTCTCATATTGCAGGTAACTCCAGTTTATACTTGCTTAATTCTATCTTCTTTTACTGTTGTTTGTTTATTATTTTTTGGTGGGCTGTGGCTGAAAGGGTCCTTCTGTATGTTTGTGTTACTGTTGAATGATGCTCAAGTATTTCTATCTTTTCACTTTTGCAGCTTCTTATTGACAATATTAATCGCCCAGCTCCAAATATTGCACATTTATTGCTCAAGTTTGATCTTGACACACCTATAGAAAGGACAATGCTACAGCCTAAGTTTCATTACAGGTAGCGATCAGTAACTGGTGTTATTACTAGTTATGGTTACTGTTTTGGATTCTTATTTGTGAATTCTTTATGTTCTTTCCAGTTGCTTGAAGGTTATGCTCGATATTCTTGAAAAGCTTTCAAAGCCTGATATCAATGCCTTGCTACATGAATTTGGTTTTCAGGTTTGTTTGTCTATACCTATTTTATGACATTGGTTAAATTCCTTGTGTTTCTAGAGAAATGCTGATTGATTGCCACATGCAGCTTCTTTTTGAGTTATGCTCGGATCCACTGACAGGTGGCCCTACCATGGATCTTTTAAGTAATAAAAAGTACCAATGCTTTGTAAAGGTACAATTTGTTGTCAATGATAATTTTTTAAGCTTTTCAGTATGTATGTTGCTGCTTGCATGATTTACTGCTCATATGTCAAAATTTGCGTCTTCCATGGCAGCACTTGGAGACAATTGGGGTTGCTCCGCTTCCAAAAAGAAATAGCACTCAAGCGCTTCGCATCAGCTCCCTCCATCAGGTTCTCACCGAGTCTTATCATTTTTATCATTAGTGAAGGTCATTCCAACGTGTTATTCTGGTTTTAGCATTTTTCAGTGGCATTACTCTTGGGTAAATTGTGCGGTGTACATTTCTGTATCCATGCCTATTCTTTTCATTTTCTTTAGTCGTCTGATAAGACAATGTTGTTGCAATACTGGTTGCTGTTGCCAGAGGATCAGGGCAGTGGCCCAGGTGTGGTTTCTGTGGTGTGTACATATTTTATGCTTTGTTTGGATTGGAATTTGAATTTTTTTTTGAAAAATAGTAGGGGTAATAAGTGGAGAGAGATAGAGAGAGAAATGTTGCAAGTAGGGGGAATCTAGGAGGAATTTTTTGAAAAATTCTTTTTGAGTTGCAAAGAGAATAAAGTTACTTGAATATTGTATAAAGAGTTGTCACCACCTTAATAGCTTAGAAATTTGTTTGTTTGAATTTCAGTTGAAAGTATGAGTGGGCATTTTTTTGAAGTTTAATTGTTTTTAGAGTTTAGGGAAGCAATATTTTGGTTTTGTTCCTTCTCTGTGGTTTCGTCTGATATTGAACTTGATAATCAAGCCTCTAGTCATTCGGCTGACGTCAACAGTTACGTTGCATTTTGAAAGATAGACATGCTTTCAATTTGTTAAGACTTACAGTCTATACAAGGAAAACTATTGTTGGGGCGTAAACATGACAGTGTATGCTAATTGATTCAATTTTGTTTTCCTATTGAGCGGCTATATATTGTTCTTGTTGGTTGTGTGCGTGCGTGCGTGTCTCTGTTTGTTTTGATATCTACCAATGTGCATGTAGGAAATTTTCTTTGGGTTAAAGGACTGGGACTTCATAACTTACAGTGTGTTTTGAAAGGACTGGGCTGTAGGCTTGTGTAGCCTTTCAGCCCATCCCAGCTCAACATTGGGCAGAACTTACCATTATGAATAGACTTATTTTTTTTCCCGCTTTCCTTTTGGTGTTTTATACCATTATTAGTGATTTTCTCAAATTCTCTGCTTATGCAGCATTTGATTCTTAACTCTCTCCTATTTCGTTGCCTTTCGTAGAGAGCATGGCTGTTGAAGCTTTTGTCTATCGAATTACACTCCGCTGATATGGCTAATTCCAGCCATCGAGAAGCATGCCAAAGTATTCTTGCTCAACTTTTTGGGCAGGATGTCATCGAATATGACACAGATTCTAATATACCTCAATCGTTTCTCCTTCAGAATAGTGCTGATATTGTGGGAACCGGAACAATCAGTAAGAGTAAGGTATTCATACTTACCACCCTGTTCAGTTTTCTTATTTGCTAATAATTATATCAAATGATAAAAGCTGAATGTTGTTTATGCCCTGCTTCTGTTCTGTTACATACCCTTTCTTTGGGGATCAAAATAAAGTTTCTTGGTTAGTCCTTAGTCGAAGAATTTTTTGGGGTTGACGTATTCACTCTAGAAGCTCGATTCCACAACTAAGAAGAATCTCCTGAGGACCTCACTTCCACTGAGAAAGAATTGTGTTCCCAAGTGGAATGGAACCAAAACAAATCCAAAGCAAGATAAAACATGTGGCAGCCATCTGATTATATGGAATATTATCAAAATTTATTTTAGTACTTCGTATTACCATATTATGCTTTGGTATCTGTAGAAAACAAATAGCAACGGACATCTATCTTCATTTTGTTGATGTCCTAACATATATTTTAGCACTATGTGTTTTATACAATATAGTTATACTTTTTTAATTGCAGTATATAGGCGCTCTTAGAGGCGCTCAGAACCTTAAGAATGTTCTATTTATCTCGGTCTCCCTCCCTGCTTCTGCTTCCGCTTTGTGCAACTATGAGTTAGTGAACTCTTTTATTTTGATCAACATATTGTTTACCTTGTCTGATGACCTCACCACCCTTGGCCCGTCCATCACCATGTTACCACTTACCAGGGAATAATACTAACCTAGCAGATTACGTGTTAGTATGGACGTTCCTAAATATGGTACTTCAGTTCCAGAACGATAAATATTGCGGTCCAAAGCGATCCCCAAAGTTTAATAAAACAAAGTCAGCTTATTAAGGGAAAAATCTAGAGAGTAGGTATTTTGGTTAAAAAATTCACTCATTATGTTTCTGCAAATGTGTATTGCAAGAATAATATGGGAGCAATATTTATTCTTACTTCATATTTATCTCAAGAAGCCTATCCCTAGCGCACCAAAATTTAGACATGTGGCGTACCAAGTACCCTTTCCCGTTCCTCATGCCGGTATGACCCACGTTCCAGGGTACATTGGTCCATCATACTCAATTGAAATAACTGGCTTCTTGAAGCCTTGCTCGGCTGGGCATCCGGTCCTTTTTTGGTTTGTTACGCCAAACATTCTTCTATTCCTTTGAGGAGCTTTAGCTGTTGCTCACAACCATCAGAAGAAACATCTAGGACCCTCACCATCACTAAAATCTGCTCATCTCTTTTTGTAGAACTTGCTTTCTTGTGCCTTCTCTTTGAGTAAAGCTAATCATTTTTTCCTTCTATCAATTTCTAGGTGCTGGAAATGCTTGAAGTTGTTCAGTTCAGGTCTCCTGATACCAGTATGAAGTATTCTCAGGCTGTTTCTAATATGAAATACGGGTTCCTGGTATGATGCAAAAACTTGATGCTGTTTCGTATTTTGTTCTCCCTTGGCTGTAATTGATAGTATGTGTTTTGTAGGCTGAGGATATACTCAGGAATCCAGCAACTTCTGGAAAGGGAGGTATTTATTACTTTTCAGAGCGGGGTGATCGTTTGGTTGATCTTGCTGCATTTCGCGATAAACTTTGGCAGGTTGCCTTCTTTGGTTTGTAATTTTCGTGTAATGGATTTGCGTTTTCTAAGAGTTTTGTGGCTTAATATCCCTTCTCTTCTCCAGACTTTTTGGGTATCTCTTCTTGTTATACTTGTAAGTTTGTTCTTGCAGAAATGCAACGCCATTAATCCCCAACTGAGCTCTTTTGGCAGTGAAGTCGAGCTCAATGAGGTAAGTGATACTATTCAGCAGTTATTACGATGGGGATGGAAGTATAATAAGAACCTTGAAGAACAAGCTGCCCAGCTTCATATGTTAACCGGCTGGTCTCAGATTGTTGAGGTCAGTGTCTTCATTTTCTTACTCATTTATTTCTATGTTCATTTTGGAATTCTCAATTTTACTAATAGTTCTTTTGCTCGCCCTTTGTTGCTTTGGAAGGTCTCCGCGTCCAGAAGAATATCATCTCTTGAAAATCGATCCGAAATTTTATTTCAGTGGGTCTCCTTCTCATTGTCTTTTCTTCTTTTGAGATAGTGGCACTCCTAATAATTCACTCTCTGTACTGACAGGTTGCTTGATGCCTCTTTGTGTGCTTCTGCTTCTCCAGACTGTTCACTGAAGATGGCGATAATACTGACACAGGTAGTATATTTCTTTTTATGAACAGTGTCCTCAAAACACTTCACATGATCTTCCAGCAAGTTCTTAGTGTATTGTTTGACGTTTTTCATTACCATCATTGCCCAAGGTTGCTCTTACATGCATGGCCAAGCTGCGTGATGAAAGATTTCTATGCCCTGGAAGTTTAAATGCTGACACTGTGACATGTCTTGATATAATCATGGCTAAACAATTGTCAAATGGAGCTTGTAACTCTATCCTGTTCAAGCTCATCATGGCAATTCTTAGAAATGAATCATCGGAAGCATTGAGAAGACGGTATGATTTTTGTGAAACCCTTGGTCCTTGTACCCTCCTAATTGCTTACTTCTAGTAGTATGCCTTTGACCTCCTTTACTATTTTCTGCATCCAGCCAATATGCCTTGCTTCTTAGCTACTTCCAGTACTGTAGACATATGCTTGATCCAGATGTTCCGATGTCAGTTCTGCAGTTCTTGTTGCTCGATGAGCAAAACGCTGAGGATTTGGACCTCCAGAAGGTGTGAAATTTTGGAAGTGTTTACTTTCTTACGGTGAAAGGTTTTCATTGATGTATGGCTGTCACGAATTAAATTTGTGAGAACTGTGGTTGCAGATTGACAGAGAGCAGGCAGAATTAGCTCGTGCCAATTTTTCAATTGTTAAGAAAGATGCTCAAGCAATCCTAGATTTGGTGGGTGCGACATCTTATGTTTCGTCTTTGTTGTTTTGTCATCTCTTGGAGTTTGCTTTTGTCATAATTGGATCGTTCTCTTCTCTTGCATCCTAGTTTTTTCCTTTTGCATTTGCTTGGGCATTATCTATTGTGTGCCTTCTTTCAACCTGGCTTATGTTAATGGATAAATTCTTGATTGTTGACTTATTTGTTGGTTATCTATGGAGCTAAACACTCCCCTCTGTTGTTTGTTGATTTTAAAACTATTTAAAACTGATTTTTTTTCTTGAACTCCAAAATAGATTTGTATCATATATACGACGTCAACAAGAATGGTAATATTGTGCAAGGATAAAATGCTCGAACTTTGACGATAGGTGGAGGAAACTGATTGGTCTTACGGGGCTGTTAGGAAACTCATTTTGAGACCGTACTTGTTCATTCCTTTTTTGTTACAGCCTTAGGAGTTAGGATTGAAAGTCAAATTTAAGTTTGTTGGGCTTATTGTAGCTGGCTAACTATTTGTAGAGGCGGGGCTTGAATTAGGACTGCAAAATGAAATGGGTAGTCTGAGCTATATTCAGGTCGTTTTGTAGTCATTTATGCTGTCTATGTTCTTTAGTTGCCGTTACTTTCTTTTGCTTACAAAAATGCATGTTTCTTTGTCTTTTCTTTTCAATTTTAACATTCAGGTTATGAAGGATGCTACTCAAGGCAGTGAATCTGGAAAGACAATATCACTCTATGTCCTGGATGCATTGATTTGTATTGATTATGAGAAGTTTTTCTTAAGCCAACTTCAAAGTAGAGGTTTCCTTAGGTCTTGCTTTATGAGCATCAGCAATCTTTCTTATCAGGTAAATGTTCCTTGCATGAAATCTCTATTTGTAGTCGTCTTTGTTTTCGGAAACACTAGTGTGTGTTCAGAACTCCTGCTAACCAGGTGGCTTGCTAGCTTTTGTCTGGTAATAGCAATAATCTGCCAGTTTGCCCTTCCAGTCATTTTTTGCCTTTATACTACCAAATCAAAGTGATCATTTTCCCCTCCCCTGTAACTTTAGGATGGTGGGCGTTCATTGGATTCTTTGCAGCGAGTTTGTACTCTGGAGGCAGAACTCTCTCTATTGTTGAGAATATGTTACAGATATGGAAAATCAGGGGCCCAGGTTCTATTTTCTATGGGTGCTTTGGAACATATCGCATCTTGCAGGGCAGTCAATATGCAGATAAAGGTATTGTTCTTGCATTCAATTAGCCTCTTCTATTTCTTCCAATTATGCATTTTGTGCTTGATTTTGTGCAGGGAAGTCTAAGGCGGGTTGATGCTAAGTTTGGAAGAGATTTATCTGTGGATGTTGATAAAGGACGAATGATCATTGCTCCAATTTTGAGATTAGTTTTTTCTCTCACTTCATTGATTGATGCATCAGATTTCTTTGAGGTCAGTCTCTTTTGTCCTTTATTACTTCTTTCTTAAGTCGGACTAAACTTGCTTGTGTAAATATACTGCCTGTATTTCCCCCCTTTTTGTTTGAATCTCTTCTTTTGGTGTAGTTGCATCTCTGGAATTGTGATTCCATGCACCATTTGCTAGCTAGGGTTAACATTGGGTGTGCACAGGTCGGATCGGGTCCGGTTTTTCATCTACTTTGTTTTGAAGTCCTCTCTAACTTGAGCTACAGGCACATTAATATCATCACCCGAACCGATCACATCGGTGGGATAAATGAGCACCTGATTTTGAATTGAGACCAGTGAGAAAACAAACAAAAGTGGCCAGTTGGGTTTTCGGTTTAAAACCAAAACAACAAAATAGCTTTCAGATCTGGGTTTCTGCGCTCGAGGAAGAAGGGGAAAGGCGATGATGGTGACGGAGACAGAAATGGCAGATGATAACCGTTTTTTACGCTTTCTTTGGTCCAGTTGAGAGCCATCGACTGTGTTTAGGTGTTGTTACAGTGGGTTTTGTTTTTGAAGAGCAGAGGAGAGAGAAGGGTGAAGATGAGAGAGAGAGAGAGAGAGAGAGAGAGAGAGAGAGAGAGAGAGAGAGAG